>JACXGI010004631.1:0-35297 GCA_016801175.1 Esox masquinongy | reverse complement strand
TCAACATGATAATGACCCCAAACACACCTCCAAGACGACCACTGCCTTGCTAAAGAAGCTGAGGGTAAAGGTGATGGACTGGCCAAGCATGTCTCCAGACCTAAACCCTATTGATCATCTGTGGGGCATCCTCAAACGGAAGGTGGAGGAGCAAAAGGTCTCTAACTTCCACCAGCTCCGTGATGTCGTCATGGAGGAGTGGAACAGGACTCCAGTGGCAACCTGTGAAGCTCTGGTGAACTCCATGCCCAAGAAGGTTAAGGCACACAAAATTGTGGCCACACAAAATATTGACACTTTGGGCCCAATTTGGACATTTTCACTTAGGGGTGTACTCACTTTTGTTGCCAGTGGTTTAGACATTAATGGGTGTGTGTTGTGTTATTTTGAGGGGACAGCAAATTTACACTTTATATAAGCTGTACACTCACTACTTTACAGTGTAGCAAAGTGTCATTTCTTCAGTGTTGTCACATGAAAAGATATACTCAAATATTTACAAAAATGTGAGGGGTGTACTCACTTTTGTGAGATACTGTATATAATATACACACACACACACGATATAAAAAGTCTACACACCCCTGTTAAAATGCCAAGTTTTTGTGATGTAAAAGAATGAGACAAAGATAAATCATGTCAGAACTTTTTCATTATATGAAAATGTTCATTTTCTTTTTGTAATTCTACATTATACATTGCCTGGATATAAATGTTGAACATAAGGTAGAAGGGTTCATCAACAAAAGTGCAACAGAGGAAAAAAATAAAAATGGGACACATGGAGAAAGAAAACATCTGTGGCATGTTGAAGGCCTGACTGGATGAAAGCAAAATAGGTCTGAAATAACTAGACAAATTTAAAGAAATCTGCCAATACGATGATTGCATTTCTTCCTATAATCGTGTGATACCAATTGCTGGCCGATTATCACTGCATCCCTAGTTTTATTGGCAAATGTTCCAACCATATAAGCCTACCCCTAAATTAGTAAATGAAAATACAGGATGGAAACTTTTTTTTTTACCAATTGATCCGGTTATTTTTTTTTGTCCTTGCACAGGGGAGAAGTATGAACGGAATAAACGCTTGCAGGCCAAAATGATCACCAACCTGATCATGGCAAAGGATCGCCTGGAACTTTTAGGTGAGTATCGAAAATGATTATACCTCTTGCCTCTGTGCTCACATTGAATATGCATGGCTCCTGCTTATTGTCTACTTGCACGTTGAATGGGGTATCGAATGCAGTAGGTTGAAATGTTGTACATTAATGTGTATTTCAACACACCCTGGAAATGGTTTTGTAAGACAATATGCTGCCCATTTGGTTGTGTTCAATAAAACATATTTGAAAATAATAATGTTTAATGGTGACTTGTTGCTTTTTATACACTCAGATGTTTGATAACTTCTTACCTCTTGGGGAAAAAAAACATTAACTTGCACAGATAATAACAATTCAATTGTGGTTTACAATAAGTGATTCTGAAATGACACCAAAAAACAGGTAAATGCCTCTCGTCATTCCATACCTGGCTGCAAGGTTGTTTTGGCTTTTGTTCATTAGGCACTAAACAACCTAAACATGTCCAACCTGAAATTCTCCTTTTCATTAAAAAAATGTTTCTGTTGAGTGCCCTAATGAACACAACCATACATTTGCGTTTGAGTCATGCTGGTTTTAAATGCCTGGCAATGTTTGGCTTTGATTAGGACCCTGGAATGTTGACTTTCCTCTCAGTTCTACCCTGTGTTCCTTGTGGCTTGTTGTGGCCTGACAACTTAACTCAGGCACCATCTTTAAACATTGCTTCCTGCCCCTCATTTGATGCCACAGACAACCCTTGTTTTACATTTGTGTATTTTACATCATAGCTTCATATTTTGTTTCCCTATTTTTTCCCCCCTGCCTTAACCCGAAATCTGCTACTCATTTTCCCAATCTTGTTTTGTTTTTGTTGTCATTCCTGTTGTGTAGCAAAGCTGCATTCAGTGCCAACACAGAGAAACATCTATACAGAGAGTTCTAACCAGACTTTCCATAATGGTGTTCTACGCTCAGGTGGGTGCTACCGGGAGTCTGCTTTCAGGTGTCATGACTGATTTTGTACATCATGGAAACCAGTATGCTACTTTTCATGACTTTTGCGCCTTTTTTCTATTTCATGCTTGATTGTCTACGTAGACCCCCTTTAAGTGTTACCAGTTCATTTATTTTGTCTGCTTGCTTATTTCTCAGCCTGTTCTTTACACTGGCAGCTGTCTCGAAGCGATGGTAATATTTTCCTTGCAGCAATGACAGGCGTTCTTGTTTAGATTAATGCAGTGCAAGACTTAATTTGGCCTGGAGAATCATTCGCCTTGCTTGACTGCTCCAACTGAAATTGCTTGCTGCTAGATTTTTTGCTAAATACTACTGCCTTAGACAACTTTTGTTACAGTACTGTGTTCTTGAGTCAAAATGAAGGGTAGGTCAAAAAGTAAAAAGCGATTGGATAATGGCTAACCGAAGTTTTAAAACCAAGGAGTTTGGGTAGCCAGGTAATCATATGTCTCTACTGAAGGGACATTAAAGGTAAATGCCACTATAAAGGACACAGTAAAACTGTTACAGAGTTGGCCCACCTGAGGATCTTCCGCATGCCTTGGCATATCTTATGCAAATGGATGGAACCTTCCACTGGGGGAGGTGGAACAATTCCTCCTGGAGATATTCTGTCATTGCATGATTTGTTGGTGGTGGAAACTGGTGCCTCGAGTGCCGCTCAGAAATATTCCGTAAGGGTTCATTTGGTCCCACACTTCTGATGAAACCAAGGCAAGCAGAGTGCACTTTGGTACCGAAGCTCCTGGCAAGCTTACCCCGACAAACGTCTTTCAATGTCACAAACCTCCTCCTTGGTGATTTCTGCCACGCTATAGCTACACTGCTGGGGTCTGTCTGGCTAGTTGTCTGGCTAGTTGTCTGGCTAGACAGACCCCAGCATTGTAAAACATGACCCTAAGCATGGGATGGGATGTTAAGTGTTTATTTAACTGAGGAGCAACTTCAGTTAATGAAACCACCTGCCTACTGTGTGTCCCCCATTCACTGACAGGTTGACTTTATTTAGGCGTTAAGCCGTAGCTCTCACACAGCTTTACTGAACATCCTAGCAACAGTTTAGATAAGTCATCAGTCACTGATCTGGTGACTGGTACTAACCGCAGTCTCTCCTTGCTTTTTGCAGTAAGTGGAGCCGTACCAAAAAAGAGGGATCCCCTGACCACTCAATCCAGTCACTCCCTTCCGCGGCCAAAGCACACGCCAAAGAACCCCCCAGCGACAGGCCACGGGGGCCACCAGCGCTCCCCGAGCTTCAGCGGGCCCTCCAGTAGTCACACGCAGCACAGGCCACTCCCACCGTTCAACAGTGAAAAGGTGAGACCCAGGGCTTCTCTCCTCGGCCGACCCCTTGCCTGGCCCATGTCCGGCCATATAATAATAGTTTTGGCCATATAATCAAGATTATAATGATTTTGGATGCTACTTGCTAATCTGGCAGGTGGACCAGAAATGCTCCATGTGGCTCAGTGGGAAGAGCACAGTGCCAAACTAGTGGGTTCAAAATTAATAAAATGGATCACTCCCTACCTTAAGTTGCTGGAAAAGTGCTACTTAAATGTTAATGAAACAAAAATTAAACAATTTTAGCAAGGTTGAGATCCAGCCTACTGTATTTCCATTTCAAATGTAGGGAGGAGACACATTGTACAAACAAGTTCAGTCATCAAAAAAGATGTTTCAAATGTCTTCTGACTATGTGGTACTTTCTTCATTTAGGGTAAAGCTGGATACCGGCAGAACTTGAAACCCAGCGCCCCCTCCTCCATGTCCCCACTAAAGAAACGGGACGCAAAGAACTTAAAGAATGTGGACAGTAAACTAGCCAACCATATCCTCAGTGAGATTATCGACAGGTGAGATACAACAATTAGGAGGTTTTTTTTCCACTGACAGTGTTATTCACAGGATGTAACGCAAGCGTTTTAGAGACCTTTCTCTGTTTAGTGGTTTCAAATTGTTGCAGGGGGTCACGGTTACAGAGAAAAATATACGTTGGCTTCTGTTAAGTGTTAAAGAGGGCTCATCACAGCCAAATTAAAAAAATGTTTTGCAGTGTTTCTCAGAAACAGAAATCAGCGCGGTCTTGCTGTCTGAGTCAGTTTTATTCCATTCCGTAGCTAACGAATATAACCCTGTATGGAACTGAGTTAGTTTTCTTTGTGGAAGTGAGCCCTTGGATCTGTTGTTTATGTCTTACAGTGGTTCGTCTGTGCGGTTCGAGGACATTGCTGGTCAGGAGCTGGCTAAGCAGGCCCTACAGGAGATGGTCATCCTGCCTGCACTGAGGCCAGAGGTAAGTCTGGAGGAAAAACACCAGAAGGAACATGGAGCATTGTGTGGTTCACAGTAATCTTCCTTTTTTTCCACAAGCCATCACCTGCAGCCTCTAAGCCAGTAAAAAGTGTTTTTTGAACAACATGTGACATGTTGTAAATCAGTGACATAGTAAAAAAAAAAAATGTCAGTGTGTTGAAGCTTTGTAGGAGAGCCTGGAAGCCAATATTGCTTTGATAACACTGTTTGCAATAGATTAGACAGTCATTTGAGAACTGTTTCTCACTGCTTGTGCAAATAAGTAGTTCCTTCTCTACAGTTGTTTACAGGGTTGAGGGCCCCAGCGCGAGGCCTTCTCCTCTTCGGACCTCCGGGAAATGGGAAGACGATGCTGGTGAGTATTGCACAGTACCATTTGGAATTTACAAAGCACTAAATAAGAAATGACTAACCGAGTGATAATGCTCACATAGATGAAGGATCGTGAAACAATTCGGGAGAATTTTGACCACAAAATTCAAGAGATGGCAAAATGGGCGTTAAAGTCACGAATCACCGTAATTTACCATCCACGTTGTTGGCTGTCTTTATTGATAGATATAGCTATTGGTAGATATAGCATTAATCTTTCCACCTCTTCCACTCTAACCATTTGGGGCAGCAGGATAGCTTATTGGTTAGGAGTGTTAGGCCAGGAAACGAAAGGTTGCTGGTTCTAGTCCCTCGAGACGACAAGGTGAAAAACTGCTGTTCTGTTCCTGAGCAAGATGTTTAGCTGTAATTGCTCCCAGGTTGTTGCTGTAAAAATAATCTGTTCTTTGCATATTTGGTAAAATATATCTGGTAAAATACTGGCAAAAAACTAATCAAAACTAAACTTCTTATTTTTAGTAATCTGGTATATTGTACATGAATATGAAGGCTCATAATTTCACTATGAACTAAAATGTTCTGCATTTTAAAATCTTTGCTCTCATGCCGTTTTGGTCCTAATAGGCTAAAGCGGTGGCCGCGGAGTCCAACGCCACGTTCTTCAACATAAGTGCAGCGAGCTTGACCTCAAAATATGTGAGTGCGTCATGAGAATATACATCTGCAACCTTAATTTCTCAAATGACTGATGGCATTACATTTCTCATTTAGCAGGTGCTCTTATCCAATGTTAGTTAGTCACTGCATTTAACTGAGTCAACGAAAGAACAACCACAAAACAATGTTGTTGCAAGGAAACCTAAAGAAATAGTGAACTCACTTTTCAGAGTTTACGTACAGTTATATTGGTCTTTCCCTGTAGGTGGGAGAGGGGGAGAAACTGGTACGAGCTCTATTTTCCGTCGCCAGAGAACTGCAGCCTTCGATCATCTTCATAGGTAAGTGGGACTGTGTTTTATAGTGGAAATCAAGGAGATTCCAAAACTACAGCTAACTGGTCAGGGAAACCAATAATGATAGCATTACCTCCTGCAATATAATAAGAATTGAATAAGTATTAAATGCAATGATAAAGGCACAGTTGCATTCTGATCATACCTACTGCTACTTCTCATAGATGAAATCGACAGTTTACTCTGTGAGAGGAGGGAAGGAGAGCACGATGCCAGCAGACGACTGAAGACGGAGTTCTTGATTGAATTTGATGGGGTAAGGAGACATTCTGCACATGCGCGTGCGTGCATGTGCGCATGTGTGTTCAGGTATTGAATTTGTCATCTGTTATGTTCGCACGGAACACGTGAGCACAGAAGGCAGGTGCTTAGACCACTGGACTCCCTAGGGAGGTGGCAAAATTAACGCTAATATTGTGTTAACATGTTAAATTTTGATCAAATGTTAATTGTGTGAATAATTATTACTGTGTATTTTCACTGCACAGAATATTTTCAATGCAATTCTTTATGCACTGGACCTTTGAAGCGCAAACACAGCATATTACTAAAAACCACTAAAAGTTCCCAATATTTCTAGGGTGTGTTTTTAAATTTTGGGTTCTTCTGCATTTTCTCTTGGTTAACTATTTTGGGGCTTCCCAGGTGGCACAGTCTAATCCAGGGGTTGGTAAGAAAGTTTGGCATCGGGCTAATTTGTTTGAAAGCCACTAGATTTGCCTGTTACAGCGTGTTAGTGTTTTATGTAACTGCTTAGTCAGCTGTGGTTACCTTGTGGTTAAATCTTGTAGGAGAGTCAGAAACAAAAAGCCACAGTTGTTGTCCGGGTTTTGTGCAGGATTAATTAATACAGTACTACTGACACGTGGGCCTAACCCGGCAAGAGTCTTCATTCACCAACTTCAACACAGACCACCTTTCTAAGACACGTGGGAAAATGCGTAATGGATAAAAATAACTCAAGAAATAAGAGGACTTGAATAAGCCCATTTAATGGCCTGTTTGAGTCATGCTTTTAATGACTTATGTTTTATTTCCTCTCTCCATATTTTGAATAATAAATTTGCTTCTTTGTTACACATCGGAGCCTTATAGTAATAATTATTTGACGTAGCCTACTTTTACTCTGATTTTTAAATTATTCCTTTGCATCCTCATGTACTACACTGCATTTTTTTATTGTTTCCGTGCTGTTGGTAGGATACGCTATTACGTTGTGTGCAGAGCTAAACGTTTAAGCTAGCTGTATACACAAAATGGCACTATCAAAGATTCTAAACAGGAAAGATGATAGCGAAAATAGTGCATTCAAAGATGAATGGAAAGACAATTATGCCTTCATCATATCTAGTTTTGTGAATGCGAAGCCGGTGTGTCTTATTTGCACTGAAGTTGTCGCTGTTTGCAAAGAGTATTTCAGAGGTGTGTCAAGCAAGTCACAATTGAATGCACTTCAGAACTTTTCAAAGTAAAAACTCTCAATTCAACTCCAAATAAAGCGTTGTTGCAAAAAACTTTCTCACACTTTTATTTTGTAGGCAGAATCACTAAAGAGGAAGTGTTTATGTGAGTAAATGTTGCTGTCATGACTGAGATCGATTTCAGCACCAGCCGCTTTCAAAATAATCATTGCTGCAGGCCAGATATTATTGCTGGCGGGCCAGTTTTGTCCCACTGGCAGTCTTTTGCCGAACCCTGGTCTGAAGTGTTCTTTAGTGTCTCCCTCTGGCAGCTCGTGTGTGTATGAGGCTTGGAAGGAAAACGTGCCCCAATCCTCCAACTGTCCTGAATCTGGAAGATAGTATTAGATATGGCTGTAGATACAATGTGACTAAATGGGAATGAATACATTTTAATTTAATAAATACATTTTCTTTAACTAAAATGTTAATAACTTGAACACTGACTAGGTATAGTTAAAAAGGAGCCATTTTTTCCTTCAAACATTCACTGGCCACTTAAGTAGGTACACCCATCTACTATCGTCTTTTGCTTTGAGAACATCCTGAGCTTGAACACGGAATGCGTCCAAAATGATATGCGGAAGTATTACAACAAAAGATTTCAGAGCATGATGACAGATTCATATCAGAGTGAGTGCATAGTCCACATCACCTAGCATTTATTACACCTGGTCCTCCAGCCATCCATGTAAATACTTTAACACACTACAATAATATTGATAGGAAAGAGCATGGTGACAATAATTCCCAGAAAATAATAACATTTTCTGTCACTTGGGGAGTCACCTGTCCTCGATGACACCGTTTTCCTCCCGTTTTAACAGTTTAGGAAATGGTTCCGTTTGTGTGTTTAGGTCCAGTCGGGGGGTGATGAGAGGGTGTTGGTGATGGGTGCCACCAACAGGCCGCAGGAGCTGGATGAGGCTGTTCTCAGGTACAGTAGGCCAGTGTGGGCAGGGCTGGGAATGCCCAGGTTATTTGCTAATTAGCCAGGGTCATGGTATCAAAATGTTTGGCAGTATAAACACGGAGTTGTTCTGGTAGGATCTCCCTATTTCAAAATTTTGTGTGTAGTAGGTCTGTTTTTTTTTAGCCTGCGGCACACAACCCACTAAATGTAAGGGACCTATAGAAATTCATTTTATTTTAGCAAGCAGTTTCATCCCATGAATTTCAGCATGTCAGGTATATGGACACACCTAGTGCCCAAATGATTATGTATGTAACATAGCTGGGATTTGAGTGTTGACAAATGGATTTGGTTCAGTCAGTGGTCCTTCTGATAAGTCCATTCCAGCTATCTAGTTTATGCAGGCCAGCTGGCCACACTAGCACAGTCCTAGTTAAAATTATACCCTAGATAGGGTAGCAAATGGATAGGATGGCCAGTGTCAGGGCAGGGCTGTAGCTAACAGCATTCATTTCTACATTTGTGTTTAAAACATTTTAATTATGTAAACGCACAATTATTCTGTACACCAGGGGTATTCAAAATACTGGCCGTCGAAGCCAGTTCCACTCCATTTTTTCATTGCAACCCTCTAATCAGGGACCTATTCAGACTTAAGACACCAGGTGGGTCCAATTATTGATGAGGTAGAACAGAAAACCAGCAGGCTCCGGCCCTCGTAGGGTAAGATTTGAATACCTCTGCTGTACACCATCTCTATCAAGTCCCAACTTTGGCTTGGTTTCTATTTTCTGAAAGTTCCCAGTAACAAATGAAAACATGCTAGTGGGGATTTCTGTTCTCAGTGGCTGAGAGGGCTCATTATATTATTAAGACAACTGACTGCCAAATCAATTGCTCTCCAATTTTAACAACCTACACCGGTGTCTTACCATGTAACAATGGCACTACTACCCCAAATACATTTCAGAATTGGTCAACATAACTCCATGAATAAAAAATGTAATTCATTTGTAATGGGATCAGTTTTACAATTTGCTGAGTTTATGACATTTCTACAAAAATATTTCACTGCTTAATCTGAGCCAGCCACTTCAGACAGCTTAATCTACTACAACACTAAATGTAATGTTCCATCAAGCTAGCTAGTAGTTATTTTGGAGAGAAATTTAAGACATGAACACATTTTTATGAAACAGCAACTGCCTAAAGTCAGGGAAGTATCAAGTCCACATGCTGAACGTAATAAAAGAAGTGGCCAGATAATTGTTGAATTGGTAGATTTATCCAATTTAAGTCTGGGTACTTTTGTGGATTTCAAAGAAAGTCAAGTTTAACGTGGTGTTCCATCAGACCTTCCATGCTTTTGGGCAGAAGTGACTGGTAATGAGATTATACATTCTGAAAATATATTTCTCATCCATAGGAGATTTGCCAAACGGGTATATGTGGCTTTACCAACAGAAGAGGTATGTTAAAACCCCCATGCATATTTTATTTATCCTATGCCTAAAATCAATGTTTGTGCTTTATTACAAATAGTTTATTTACAAGCACCTTCAGCCTGTAAAATGTTAAATCTGATATTGTGGATGAATGGAGATATTTACATAATATCAGATAGTCTATAACAGTGGTATTCAAGTCTGTCCCTCAAAGCCAGTTTCACTCCATTTTTTCATTGTAACCCCCTAATCAAGGACTTATTTTGACCTGGGACACCAGGTGGGTGCAATTGATGATGAGGTACAATGGCTAAATGTAGTAGAACTGGCTTTGAGGGACAGATTTGAATTTCACTGGTCTATAAGCTCGCCCTTTACCCATGTGAATAATCATTGGTCTCACAGAGTTTCTAAACTTCTTTATTTAACATTTTAGTTTTAGCCCTAAACTTGCAAAACAAATTAAATTAGTCAACTAATCATTATGTCTTAACTAATGTAACCTTGTCTGTTTGGGATTAAAACAAAAATGGAAGGTTATGGGAGGGCCCATTGAGAAGTGTATTACCAGCCAAAACAGTTTTGTGGCATAACGAAGCAGGCAGAAATTCAATCCCACCTGAACAGGCTGAAATTCCTGGCCTTTCTCTTAGGGCTTTTCACAAAAAGGCATTATGAAAACATTCACAAGTTCCGAGTTATTCCAAGTTATATTTTTGACCAAATATTATGGGAAAATGATCAAGAAAACAGGAACATCAACTTTTTTTTACCTAGCTAAGCCTGTAAAGCTCAGAACTGTAGCCATCTCATTAACCCATGCTGTTTCCTGGCAAAAATATTGTGTCATATATAGACGCGGTTCAGACTGCTGAAGAACCTCTTGGGGAAGCATGGGAATCCTCTCACACAAAAAGAACTGTCTCAACTTGCCAGGTAAAGCAACTTTAAAACATTTAAGTATTAAATAATTTCTCGTTTGTGGTTCATACAATATAGCTCACTATTTGTATTATGTATTTTTCTACCACTGGTTGGTCAAAATAAGCATTGTGGTTGTTGAAACACATTCTATGTTCTGCTAAAAAGGCTTTATACCAGGACATTGACATTTTAGTAATTTCACTAATGAGAGGTCGATTGCAAGCCAAATTAAACTTGGTGACGTCACAAATTATGCCAAACGTTTCATAGGTGTACACACACCCCAGTTAGGATAATGAATCCTAGCTTAATAGAATATTTTATATCTGTTCTGAGAAGTCACTGTACTATCCGGCTTAAACCGGGCAATTTTCTAACTTTGTTTTAGATATTTTATTGAATACAAAAGCTGACTGTACAATTCAAGAATATAAGAATATACCAGAAACAGTCATCATCCAAACAAAAAATGACAGAAATCAGAACAAATGACCCTGATAACTAAGCCCTCAATAATTGTTTTAAATATGAATACTGTTGCAATCTACAAGGTACAGACCTATAGAGTGAGATGTACAGCCTTTCTGAAACTGGTGAAATAGTCCATGAGCATATTGTTATAGATATATAGTACAAAGGATACTTTTACTCGGACACTTGTATACATCTAGCCCCTTACTGAACTCTGTACTGACCACCCTTCAACATACTTCAACTACTCCCCAACCGACAACTGGAGCCCAGCCATGCCAAAAGTGGTTAATCACACCCTCCCTTTCATGTTCCCATTTGCGCTTCTGCATCAAAGGTGGCAATAACTATTTTACCTGAGAGTATACAGATGTACAATAGATATACTGTAGATATTGTGTTGTAATGGAAATGTTTGAAATCGGTGTAATTCTTACAGAATGACAGACGGCTACTCTGGCAGTGACCTGACCTCGCTGGCAAAAGATGCTTCCCTCGGTCCCATCAGAGGTAAGCGGCATAATTCATTCAAACATTTGGATGAATACAGCAGTTGAGGACTCGGCATTAGAGGTTCTGACATTTTGATTAAAAAAATGTGTTGTACACAAATATTCTGTCAGAACAACAAATAAGATCATTTTTTTCATGAATGTTTAAAAACAAATCTGATTACTCATAGAGTTCAACTTTAGCACTATATATAGCTTTACAATTTCTGCCATCATATGCTTGAACAGTCACTTATCCTATAAACCCAGAGTTCTTCAAAGGAAGCTTCTCACATATCAGATGTCCTGTGCGGTGTCTCTCATATTTAAGATAACCAAGATGGCATCGTGTGCATTGCGCGGCTCAGCGTTTACCCAGTTTTTGCAAATTAGCAGTAATTTACTTAATATTTCTTAGCTTATTCACTCTGTACAGCCTAGTACACACTCGATATAGTTGACAAGAACTCCTAGACATCAGAGCACAATGTAGTGGAAGAGTTTTTGACAACTTTCACCCTCCACCGGAGATACAAAGGAAGACCCGGGAGATGCTATTCGCACTGCCGACTAGTGGTGCCCGGAGGCGGCGTCGGAATCATAAACAAAATCGTGGGAAGCGTGGAGGCACCCGGGCCAGGCTAATGCTAGCCACCCATCGGCCTTCACTACCTAGCCTTTTCCTTGCTAATGTATGGTCACTGGCGAACAAAATGGGCGAAATACGACTGAGAATCATCTCACACAAATCGATTATGGATTGCAGCGTCATGATTTTCACGGAAATGTGGCTTAACAACAACAAACCCAACAACGTAATTGAGCTGGATGGCTGCCTTATCTTCAGAGCAGATAGGATTGAAATGGACTGCGGTAAGACTAGAGGTGGTGGACTGTGCATTTATGTAAACAAAACATGGTGTACAAATACTAAATTAACCAGGAGTCATTGCTCAACTAATCTGGAATACCTAATGATTAGTTGCATGCCTTTTTACTTGCCTCTGGAGTTTACATCTATTGTTGTTGGCAGTCTACATACCCCTGGATGCTAATGCTAAGCTAGCTATGAAAGAACTGCAGGCTGCCATTAGCAAACAGCAGACAGAACACCCAGATGGTGTTTTGGTGATTGCAGGAGACATCAGTCTTTCAAATCTGAAAACCGTTTTTCCCAAATTCCACCAAAATGTCTCCTGCCCCACCAGAGGAGACAATATACTGGATCATGTGTACACAAACATTCCAGAGGTTTACAAAGCCATTCTCCTCCCCCACCTGGGACAATCTGATCATCTCTTACTATTCCTACTACCCAAGTACCCCTCATTAAGCGTGTGAAACCATCAGGGAGGACAGTCAGTGTGGCCAGAAGGGTCAGACTCACTTCTACAGCACCAGTTTCAACACAAAGACTGGAGTCTGTTTGCCACTCAAGCCATCCTTGACTCCCATACGGACACTGAAACATTTGCTTTCTCCGTTCTGGATTACATCAATATCTGCACCAACAATGTCACCACCCATAAACTAATAAATACCTTCCCCAACCAGAAGCTGTGGATGAACAGAGAGGTCCGACAACTGCTAGAGGCACGCAACGCTGCTTTTATATCCGGCAAAACGGAGGCCTACAGCTCATCTAGGGCCAACCTGAAAAGGGACATCAAGATGGCTACAAATGACCACAAACTGTGGATTGAGGAGCACTTCTACAACAATTCCAAACCCCAATGCATGTGGCAGTGCATCCAAGCAGTCACTGACTACCGGCCAAAGAACCCTACCCCGACAGCCAGGGATGTCTCCTTCACTGATGAGTTAAACAGGTTCTACGCACGCTTTGACAGGGACAACAAAGAGCCAGCCATTAAAGCTGACCTCCCCCAAGACGTCCTCCCCCTCAGACTATCCACCGCAGAAGTGTCGTCTTCACTGAGCAGGGTGAATGCACGTAAGGCTGCTGGTCCTGATGGCGTCCCCGGGCGTGTGCTCAGAGCATGTGCTGGGCAGCTGGCCAAGGTCTTTACTGATATTTTCAACATGTCACTGGCCCAGGCAGTTGTCCCAACGTGCTTTAAGACCACAACCATTGTGCCAGTGCCGAAGCAGTCGACCGCGTATAGCCTGAATGACTTCTGACCAGTTGCACTCACCCCCACAATCATGAAGTGCTTTGAAAGACTAGTTCTGGCCCACCTTAAGTCCTGCCTCCCCCCAACACTGGATCCCTACCAGTTTGCCTACCGGTGGAATAGGTCTACAGAGGACGCCCTCTACAATGACGAGTCAGCCTACAGGGAAGAGGTCATGTGCCTGGCGGCATGGTGCGCTGATAACAACCTGGCCCTCAACGCAAAGAAAACCAAGGAACTCATTGTAGATTACAGGACGTCTAAAAGCGAGTGTACTGAGGTGGAGCGTGTGTCCAGCTACAAATTTCTCCTCTCAAATTTCACCTCTCCTGGAGCCTCAACACCTCAACTCTGGTCAAAAAGGTGCAGCAGCGCCTGTACTTTTTGAGGAGGCTGAAGAAAGCCCGCCTGTCATCCAAGATCCTTGTGAACTTTTACCGCTAACGTTAGCTGCGACTGCTGCCGGCGACTTGGCTTTCATGCTATCAAAGCATGACCTTTGACCAGGTGTTTCCTCAGGTTAGACGTGTTGCCTTAGCCAGCTTTGCATTTTGCATCACAAATATTGCAGCGAGTGTTGTCTGTGTCAAGTTTTGAAAAGTGTAACCACGCTTTCAGCACGCCATTGCCCTGACTCTGTTGGTGTTAAACATTGAACAAGCTGCAGGGGTGAGGTAATCTCGCTCTCGTAGTCTGGCTCTCTCTTTCTCTCTACTCTCTCACCCAGATACGCGCTCAGGTACCGACATTTGGCGCCGATTGATTTTATGTGAATCGGTACTCTGTACTAACTCTAACGAGATTATCAGTGTTATTCACTTCACCTGTCAGTGGTCATAATGTTATGGCTGATCGGGGTATTGAGTTATGAAAGAATAATTCACTACAAAACAGTTCTGACATGAAAACATTAATCCTTGATACTGTATCTCAGAACTAGATTACTTAATTTAAGATTCCCATTAGCTATTGCACCTGCAGCAGTTTAAGTTCCTAAAGTCCACATAAAACTTAGGGTTAGGGTTACAGAACAGTTTAGACAAGACAAAATACAATTCTTTAAATTAAATTAAAATAAAATTAGTTTAGGTTACCAAAAATGGAAAAATAATGTACATTTCAGAGTTAGAAAAAAGGCATTTTTCAGGAAAAATGTAATGGCTTAAAAACATACAGCTGTTCTGCAGCAATAGCTTTACATTAGGCCTTGAAATTAGATGCTAACAATTCCTACAGGTGTCCCAACTTTTTTTGATTACTTACAAACCGTTTGTCTGTATAAACGCAGTGTACCTCTTAAGCATTATTTGGACAGTATTGTAATGCAGGAAGTAGTATATTACTATCATAATGGTGAAAAAAATGCAATTGACAAAGGTCAACAGACAGACCATCATTAAAAGTGTAGGTCTGTCCTTTAGAGAAATTGCAAAGCAAACCAAGGTGTCAGTGAGTACAGTTTCCTAGAGAATCAAAAGACCTTTGGAAACTGGAGAAAGCTCTGACAGGAAGAGGTCTGGCAGACCCAAAGCCAACCCAGAGACAATAGCTTGCGTGATAGGCGGCTCACAGGACAAGAGCTTCAAGCACAGCTTAACTGGTTAAACCATTGCTAATATGACAACATAAAAAAGAGGCTTGGACTACTGAAGACTGGAAGAAGGTCACGCTAGTTGGACTAATGAATCTAAATTGGATATGTTTGGTTCACCTTGCAGGGTTTTTGTACACTGTCAAGTAGGTGAAAGGATGGTTCTTCAATGTGTGACGACAACTGTCAAACATTGAAGAGGAAGCATGATGATCTGGGGCTCTTTTGCTGGATCCAGAGTCAATGATTTGCACAGAGTGAGTGGCACCCTGAACCAAAGTGTCTACGACTGCATTTTGCAGCACCATGCTATTCCCTTTGGTGTATGCCTAGTTGGTCAAGGGTTCATCCTATAGCAAGATAATGACCCAAAACATACATCCAGGTGACTTCAGAACTACCTTAGAAGAAAAGTGCAAAGGTAGGCTTCGAATCATGGAATGACCAGCAGTGTTCAGACTTGAACCCCATCAAGCTGGTTTGGGATGAACTGTGCATAAGGGTGAAAGCAAAGCAACCTACAAGTCCAACACATTTGTGGGAACTTATGCAACCGTGTTTGGAAGAACAAAAACAGTATTTGATTTCCATTGTAGAAAGAATGCCACGAGTGTGTTTGGCTGTTATGTCTGCAAAAGGTGGCTAATTTGATGAGTCAAAAATATATATTACATTTTGTTAAACAAAACAATTTCATTATTTCTTTTTTGTCTCCAATTGTTTATTTGTTCAATGCTTTAATTGAAGAGTACATTAAGACATTAGACTGAATTTAAATAAAAAAATTAGGTGTTCTAAAACTTTTCTCAAAAACATTAAGGGAACACGTAATCATCACAGTATAAAACCAAGTCAGTTACACTTCAGTGATATCAATCTGTCCAGTGAGGAAGCGTAAGCGATTGTGAATCAATGCCACCTGTTTTGGTGCAAAAAGTGGCAACAGGTTCACTGGCAACAGCAAGAAAACCCCCCAAATGGGGGGTTCCTGACTGATTCTTCTCTAGTTTTGCTAGTGTCTTTGTCGCTACTGGTAGCATGAGGCGGTACCTGCAACCCATTCAGGTTGCACAGTTAGTCCAGCTTCTCCAGGATGGCACATCCATACGTGTCATCGCAAGAAGGTTTGCTGTGTCTCCAAGTACAGTCTCAAGAGCATGAAACATACCAGGAGACGGGCTGTTACATGAAGACAGATAGATAGGGCCTTAGAAGGGCATGAACCCAGCAGCAGGACCGGTATCTGCTCCTTTGTGCGAGGAAGAACAGGAGGAGCACTACCAGAGCACTAAAAAATTACCTCCAGCGGGTTACTGGTGTGCATGTTTCTGGCCAAACTGTCGGAAACAGACTCCATGAGGGTGGCATGAGGGCCCGACAACCTGTAGTGGGACCTGTGCTCACAGCCCAGCACCGTGCAGCTCGATTGGCATTCGCCAGAGAACACCAGAATTGGCAGATCCGCCATTGGTGCCCCGTTCTCTTCACAGATGAGAGCAGGTTCACACTGAGCACATGGGACAGACGTGAAAGTGTCTCAAGACGCCATGGTGAACGTTATGCTGTTATACATCATCCAGCATGACTGGTTTGGCGGTGGGTCAGTGATTGTCTGGGGAGGCATATCCTTGGAGGGTCACACAGACATCCACGTGCTAGCCAACGGTACCCTGACTGCTGTTAGGTACCAGGATGAAATCCTCAGACCCATCGTCAGACCTCACGCTGGTACAGTGGGCCCTGGGTTTCTCCTGGTGCAGAACAATGCCCGGCCTCATGTGGCTGGAGTATGTAGGCAGTTCCTGGATGACAAAGGCATTGATGCCATTGACTGACCCTCATGTTCCCCAGACCTGAATCCAATAGAGGACCTCTGGGACGTTATGTGTCGTTGCATCTGACGCTGCCAAGTAGCGCCACAGACTGTCCAGGAGCTTACTGATGCCCTAATCCAGGTCTGGGAGGAGATCCCCCAGGACACCATCCGCCATCTCATCAGGATCATGCCCACACGGTGTCAGGAGAGCATACAGGCATGTGGGGACCATACACACTACTGGGTCACATCATGAGTGATGAAATTCATGCAAGTTGGAACAGCCTGTGATTTCAATTGTTTACTTTGATTTTCAGTGTGAGTTTAAATCTAACCCTCAATCAGTTGGTGATTTTTGTTTCCATTGACCGTTGTTACATAATTTTGTTCTCAACAAATTACACAATTTACAGTAAAGATTTTGCTCTTTAATGTATTTCCTTCTTCGAGACCCTATGTGTGATTTCAGTTTTCCCCTTATTTTTTTGAGCAGTGTATTTGTTGAGCTAAACTTTGATCTTTGATGACAACGTTGTCTTTAATCCAGATGGGACAAGACCAGAGCCTGAATCACTTGTACAGTTGATGTGTTTTAAAATCTGAAAAATGTTTTAAAACAAACGTACCTCTTCCTATTTACATGACAACTTTGTCAACATGATGCCAAGATAACTGACCATCCAATTTTTCTCATGTATGCGTTGTGCATACAGATGCTTCTAGATTCTTGGTCTCAAGCTGTTAATCTTAACAGAGTTGTCCATTTGTTTGCTAATGCAATACTTTTTACTTCTCAGAGTTGCGTCCAGAACAAGTCCGAAATATGGCTGCTAATGAGGTACGTTTTTTTCACACGATTCTCTGTGAAAGTCATTCACTTGTATGGGTAACAACACACTAACCAGGAGCCATATTCACAAAACATCTTAAGGCTAAAAGTAGCTCCCAACCTGCCGATTTAAGAGAAACTCTTAAAAACAATGGGGGCGTGTCAGTCCTAAGTTTAGGACAACATTTTTGGTCTAAGAGTATTTCACAAAGCATTTTAGCGCTAAAACCAGCTCCTAAATCTGTGAAAAGTTAGGGGTGTTCAAGAGGACTCCTAAGTAACTAAGACCAAATCACAAACAATGCTTATAGGGCTGCTGCCGGCAATCCGCCTCGTAATCAGGTCAACATTTCAGAAACATTTAATGATACTGAGCTTTTTAAAAGGTATCAAGTTTCAAGGTCTGTTTGTCAAATGCACCGAACAACACAGTCACACATTCTGCATAATGAAATTCTTGACATGGCACCCAGCCACTACGTTGTGAGAGTTAAGAAGAGTACATAAGCAAAAATATAGCTAGCTGAAAATAATAAAATAAAGCGTTAAAATAAGAGTACTGTAAACTAGCAGCAATCTAGGTAGTATTATTGATATAGTTGCAATCTGGGTAGTATTATTGAACATTTAGATATGGCAAGTATGGCAGTAATATACATACAGTTGTGCTCAAAAGTTTGCATACCCTTGGAGAATTGGTAATATATGTACCATTTTTAAAGAAAACATGAGTGAGCAGGCAAAACACATTGCTTTTATTTCTTATGGGATTCACATTCAACTGTAGGTCATAACAGAATGGCACAATCATAAAACAAAACATGGCAACAAAGAAAAAAATGAACTGACCCCTGTTCAAAAGTCTGCATACCCTTAGTTCTTGATACTGTGTATTGCCCCCTTTAGCATCAATGACAGCGTGCAGTCTTTTGTAATAGTTGTCTATGAGACCCCAAAATCTTGCAGGTGGTATAGCTGCCCATTCGTCTTGGCAAAATGCCTCCAGGTCATGCAAAGTCTTTGGTCGTCTTGCATGAACTGCACGTTTGAGATCTCCCCAGAGTGGCTCGATGATATTAAGGTCCGGAGACAGTGATGGCCACTCCAGAACCTTCACCTTTTTCAGCTGTAACCACTGGAGGGTCACCTTGGCCTTGTGCTTAAGGTCATTGTCGTGCTGGAAAGTCCAAGAGCATCCCATGTGCAGCTTTTGTGCAGAAGAATGCAAATTGTCTGCCATTATTTTCTGATAACAGACTGCATTCATCTTGCCATCAATTTTCACAAGATTTCCTGTGTTTTTAGTGCTCAAACACACCCAAAACATCAGTGAACCACCACCATGCTTCACATTGGGGATAGTATTCTGTTCACTATAAATCTTGTTGACCCCTCTCCAAACATAGCACTTATGGTTGTGACCATAAAGCTCTATTTTAGTCTCTTCACTCCAAATTACAATGTGCCAAAAGCTGTGAGGCATGTCTTTTTCCGGAGCAGCCTTTATTTCTCCTGAGGTTACCAGTGGGTTTTTCTTTGTATCCCGAACAATTCTTCTGGCGGTTTTTGCTAAAATCTTTGTTGGTCTACCTGACCCTGGCTTGGTATCAAGAGATCTTCGAATTTTGCACTTTCTAATAAGTGATTGAACAATACTGACTGGCATTTGTGTTACCGTGTGTGTCTGTAAGAAGGCCAAACATTCAAGGGTATGTAAACTTTTGATCAGGGCCATTTGGGTGATTTCTGTTATTATTATGATTTAAAAAGGAGCCAAACAACTGTGTGATAATAAATGGCTTCATATGATCACTCTCCTTAAATAAAAGACAGTTTTTTTGCATGATCAGTCGTATTTTCAAAATCAATGCCAAAATTTCACAATTTCTTCCAGGGTATGCACACTTATGATTACAACTGTTAAGTGTGAACTAGCAGCAATTGATAGTGTTATTGAATATTATAGATACATATGAGTGCAGTAAGTTTATGAATGGTGACATAGCACACTACAGCTACGTATTGAGAATTAAGAAGAATAATTTACACACAGCAAAAATATAGCAAGAGGATAAAGCAATAATATACATAACACTGTACATAGCAGCAGTTTAAAAAGAGGACTGTAAACTAGCAGCACTATTGCTAGTAGTATTGAATATTGTAGATATGGCAAGTATGGCAAGAATATACATAAAAAATGTAAACTAGCAATTTTGAAAGAGTAGGATGGGGGAGTATGTATCGCCTTAATCACAAAGGTATCATGATAATACTAGAGCTAGTCATTGATGCAGTCACTTCACCAACAAACAAACAACCCAATAACACCAGAGATCAAGGCTATGACAACTCTACTCTACTTGGCCACAAGGAAAATGCTGCAGATGAACTACATATTATGTCAGTCATCTGTCAGTAGAATATTACATCAAACAATATCAGCCAGTCACTGTGGGCATAGTAAGTAAGCTTGTTCGTGGAACACAACATCATCCAAAGCAATGGGGTCAACCCTGCCCTTTCACTTAGCTTAAGATTTCTCTCCATTCCCTAGTAAAAGTTGGTCTTAGCAGCTTTGTGAATAGGTTTTAAGAGGAAACTCTTAGCTAAAAACATTTACTGCTGTTTGGGAGGCCTCTTAGTGATAAGATAAAATGTTTTGTGAATACGACCCCAAGTTTCTTGTCTCTATTTATCAGAGTCCCACTCAAATTATTTCCTTTAGATCCCTCATTGATTGGCCCACCTGATTTAATATATCAGGTTCATAGTTATTTACCCACGTGATTCAACTTACCTACTTGATTTACTCATTTTTTGCATTCCCTTTAATTTAGTTTTTCTACTACCCGCATGATTTCCTCTAAACCAACATATGGAATTAACTATAAACCTGTTATTTCAGATAGAAAAGATTGGTTCTGATTAAATAAAGATTTCATGGTGCACACTACAGAAAGCTGTAATTACACAAGAGATTCACATATCTAGTTGTTATCAAACTATATAGAATAGTCTAAAAAATAATGAATTACAGAATTTGTTTGTTTAAAATGGTTAATGAATTTGAAGAATACAAGAATGTGTTTGTATTGAAGGTCTTATCATATGAAAAAAAACAAGAAAAGAATATGATGAACGATTATTTCTAAGAACACGGCTATAGTATTTTCATTCGTTTATTAGGCCCTACAAAAGTGCAAAATGAAAATTACACAACACTCAAATTATTCAAAGATAAATCCATTAGAATTTAGTTTGTATAAGCTAAAATAATAGACATTATTAACCATTTTTCGAAGATCAAAGAAAAAGGCATGAATAGCCGTACATACGCCAAAAGCACGGTTGCTTGATAAACATAAATGTCAAGGGATGAATAACACATAGGCTACAGCCTATTCATAAAAATAAAACTGATTCGCTCACCCGCTGGCCTGGTTTCATCCTCTCCCAGGTAGGGATGCGACGATAGACGGTTTTAGTACTAATCGCGATGGAAAATACTCACGATTATGAAATCATGGAGAAATTACATTATTGGGATAATCGTAAATCGGGATAATCCTCATGAGTGACTTGAAAAAGTTTTGCCAGTAGCTGACGTTTCCCTGACTGCTTGTTTTATTTTACAAGTGGAGCGCACATCTCATCTCACGTTGTACTACACCACTAAACATCCACTGCAATGTATGGTCAATGAAGCCAAATGGCTCTGCTAGCTTAAATAGAAGAATATTGTCAATTACAATAAAAGTCTAAATTAAATTCTTAAATGTCGTTATGAGTTGGGATTGTATGATATAAAAGAATAAACTAGTTTTTCCAACTACTAGTCTAACCACTACACTTACTAGTCTACAAAAAAGCTTCTGATCACGTCTCCACGTCCCGCTGTATGCAAATACCTGTCCATTCCATTACTGCAGAAAATAAGCAGTTGAAACAATGTTGAGCTCAAACAAACCAATGATTTCCTAGAAGACATGCAGCTAAGATGCTTGCAGAAAAACTTAACAAACTGCAAATTGTAGGAAGTATGAATAGAATATACATTATACACATCTCTTTCAATTTTCTAATTATAATTTCATTTATATTGTAGGCTAATTGTTAACGCTTTCCTACTGAAAATGACAGGAGAAGACAAATAGAATATAATTTGCGCAGGCCAAAATAACATTGACTATCTACATGATCTGCACAATACATGATGCGCACAACATAACATACAGATGTGACATACAGATGTGCACTGAAGGCAAATGCAGTACAAATGGCAATTCTAAATGCCACTAAACATCCTCTGCAATGTATAGTCAATGAAGCTGGCAACCATATACATTTAGAGATTTACATGTTTTTAGAGTATTAGTTAATTATTAAAAACCTTCTTTGATAATATTTTATTGTAATTGCTTTTTAAATGCACAAGAATAATATTGATGTAATGGAAGAATATCTGATCAGCCGTTTTGAGCTAGAAACCAGAATTGTTATTGGGATTGTTATTAATCGGGATAAAATCGTAAATTGGAGGTTAATTTGGGGCATTATAATTGTGGCATGAAATTCTCATATCGTCCCACCCCTACTCCCAGGAATGGATAGCCATTGAGCATGTACTTCGTGTCAACATCAGCAGCTAACCAAAATCTAATCCCAAACTTATCGGGTTTGTTGGCCATGTAATGGGTCGGGAACAGTTGCTCATCAACAGTTATGTTCTTTCCTAGCTGGTAACAAGCAATACAGTTGCTCACAGAACTTTTCCAGGTATCTGAGATCGCAGAAAAACTTGTCAGTTTCCAAGCATAGTCTTTTTGTCTGCTAGTCGTCAAAACGCAGGTGTCGCATAATCTCTCTGAAGCGGTTGCGTGGCATGGTCTCGGAAAAAGTCCACTTCATAACGATCAGATCAAAATGACTCCACATCCATGCTCTTCCCATCGGATGCGAAACGGACACACTGGAGCGCAAGGAATGCTTTGAGTTTGGTTTGCCATTGTGAACTAAACGCTGTAAATTGTGTCTGAGTTGACTGACTTGCTCACCGAGTTCAGATTATAAACAATTTCTACTCTCATCATCATTCTTCATCATTACACTTCAATCACATGCATAGATGTGTCTGGGTTTATTGCACCCATTCAACCAAGATTTATTGATCTTTTATCCAGGGTTATCACCCATTCATCCATTGACATCATTGATATTCATGTAAACAATTTCCAAGAATTATTTACAGGGTCCTACATGAAAGTATAGAAAAGTAATTTATCAATTGTATTGATGTGGCCTATTATAACCCACACATTTACACATGAATCAGTCTTGTATTTTCAGTCATTATCCTTCTGGCCCAGTTAGCACACAGCTTCAGAGGTTTGATGAATTTGGCCTACATAAGAAGCTGAATCTTTAGTAAAATTAGCAGAGAAAATTCATAGACAGATGATGGGATGTTTGATATTTTGTTTCTGTCCTAATGAAAAACGGCAACGTGTAATACATTTGTTGAATTGTCGAGGATATTGTTTGTATTATGTTTCAATAATAATTCGTTGATTGGTTAAGAACATTGTTTGTATTTCGCTTTGCGAGTAATTATTTAGCGTAATACAATTGATGAGTTAGGCCTACATAAACTGAATCTTTGGTATAATCATGATAAATAAGTGAAAATTCCTAGACAGATGATAGGATATTTGATATTTTGTTTCTCTCCTATTGAAAAACAGTAACGTGTAATACATTTGTGGAATTGTTGAGGATTTTTTCTGCATTATGTTTCAATAACTATTCATTTGTTGAATAGTCAAAAACATACATAGGTTGAATTGTTGAGTAGCCTATATCATTTGAATTATGTTTCAATAATAGCCGAATTCATTTTTTTGAATGGTCAAGGAAATCGTTTGTATTTCATTTGTAAGTTCATTCAAATTCAACCAAGGCTCTGAGCTTTTATCCCCTGGGAGCAGGGGAGCTGTATGGGGGGGCGTGGGGGAATTAGGACAATTCTAGGGGCCCGTGACTGACCCCCCCCCCCCCCAAGTGGGGCATCAAGGATGTCTCTGCTTACTAAAGAAAAATCTTGTTTCCTAAAATGGAAAGAAAGAAAAGATGGAACAGGGAAAATAAAGGACGACAGTATGTTACCCAATTTTTCAAAAAGTAAGGTGGGTGTAGTCTGTGAGTGGTGGAAATTAACCTGTTAGCTTAGTCCAAAGTGAAATAGGCTACTTTTGCACCCCTAACGTTAACTTAATATCTTCACAGAGAATTCTGAGTGTTTAAATTTTTTTCCTCTTTTAGCCCACATTTAATCAATGCAGGCAAACTTTTAGCAAGCCATTTATCCTAAATCAGTTGTCCCTGTCCCTGTCTTGTGCCAGGCCCAACAGATGCAGCTTCAGGCTCAGCAGCCCTGTCACCCATCCTCATACCCCTGAAATCCCCACTAAAGGAGGTTTAGCAGCATTGTGCTGATTGACATGCCTGTTGGCATAATTGCAGTGGGTCTGTGGGATTTTTTAAAAAGTTATGGAAAAAAAAAAGAAAAATTATTAAATCCTTTTCAATATGAATTCAAATATTCTGTATCATTCTGTTGATGATAATGTTAATTTATTTAATTGAAGAGTTTAATGTTTAAGTTATATTTATTTTAAGTTATACATTGATGTTGAGATTTTCACCAGTCTAGACTTGTACCATTAAAAACATTTAGACTGTAAAATATGGCCTTTAGCACATTTCTTATAGAGGGCATCAGTCTTCCATCAAATAGTGAATTCCACTTATAAGAGCTGACCGTGGGTTTGGCTTTGGTGGTAGCTTGCTGGTAACAGCTCCTTGACTCATGTGCATGTTAATATAATGAAAAGACTTCCACAGGACTCAATGTAGTTACGAATAATAAAATGTATGGTGTTTATTCCGTCTGCTTCACAGTTTAAAGAGTATGTTAGATATCTTCTGAGACAATGTAATTCCTACATATAACTTATGCAACTACAGATAGAAAACTGTTTTGCTCCGCCATCCAAAACCCTGGACATCCACTTCAATACAGCTGAACACACAGCTGTTAAGTCCAGTTACCACCTGTGTTAAAGGGACGGTAACCAAATAAGAAAGATGTACAATGAAAATGTATCCCATGCCTATACAATGTACATTAAGTAGTCTCCTACTATAGTAGTAAAATGTCTGAAATTTCGATAAAAATAATTGGACAACAATTTATACCTAGTATTTTGTATATACGGTAGTGTTACCATTCCCTGTGCACTCACACCCAATATTAAACAATCGCACAACTCTAAAGGTGCTGTTTGCTCCCACACCACTGTGTGCATCATGCCAAACGCCAATTGGCGTAGGCATTTCGTGGTTCTAGTGTTAACAAAAAAGGAAAAATTCTACTGAGAAAGCAGTAGTTTGGGAAAACATTTAACAGTAGTAGTGCAAATTCAGATTTCATAATACACCTCTTAAGTTTAACATTTAAGAGCTAATGGGTCACCAAAGAGAACCAAGAATGTTGCAAAAATACAGTGCTGTCCTGAATAATTGAACCCCATGGTAAAAAGAAGACGGAGACTTGTAAGCCCCTTTGGCACTTGGGTTTGAGCTGGTGCTTTGGTACAATAACATAATCCAGATGAAAGTTACCTCTAATGGTAGGCAAAAGTTTTTCTCAACAGCACACAAGGGTTTTTTAATTGGACAGGTACATGGTTTTTCCTGTTTGCTTTGAATCCCTACTGTTGTTGCACTCTACTTCACTGTAATGTCCTGTCCTGGTACAGGTGAGGAATATCCTGTTCTGTGATTTCATGGAGTCCCTGAAGAAGATCAAGAGGAGCGTCGGACCACAAACCCTGGACCTGTATGTGCGCTGGAACAAGGACTATGGGGACACCACGGCTGTATAAGACAAGGGACACATTTACACATCCTCTGTCCTAACCCTAATCTCCAACATCATGGCAGTGGCCTGAAAGCTGTTTTAAACAGACTGGAATTATACATTTTTAGAGTAACTGCCCAAGATACCATAACTTTTTTTTAATTGTCATTACTTACAATAGGAGTGAATGTTTTTTTTGTTGTTTTCCTATTAAAAAAAGTACAAAAAAAGTAATATGATACAAAGCAACTTTTCGGTTTGGAATGGTGTGGGTGTATACCGGACAATAAAAAATGTAAATGTGAGTAGGTTGGCCAGCTAATCTTTCTCTGAAGCACTGATTAACCAGCTCACCCTCAAAAACGTCTTTCCATTTGTAATAATTAAGAAAACATTACCTTAAGACAAGGCACATGTACATACCGGTCCAATGTACACAGTGTTTCTGCATGACATTCCTTCAATGAAAGGCCTTAGTTGTGTGCATGGTAGCAGGAATCTGTGCCTTAGTTTTTTGGTTTGGTTTTCCAAACAAAATGGTGCTTCTTCCCTTTTCCATGCCCTATGAAAGTCCCGCTCATTGGTATGGTGCCATCCCATACTTTTTTTTGTAGACTTCAAGCATACATCATAACGTTAATGAAAATGATATTTACATGTGTATTGATTGCTCATACCAGATCTGTTTGAAGAAAAACATCCCTATAATTTAAGACATTGGCAAAGGTTAATAAAAAGAAAAGTTAAATTTGAACTACAACTGCTGCAGGCTTCTGTGGCTTGGCACACTGCCTGTTTTTAGCAGGGTAATGTTTTTTTTAAGTTATTTTGTACACCAGTGAGTTGTCGACACTCAAACAAATTTAAGACTTCCTAGATAAACATTAAATGTACTACACAGCAAGCTAGTATATAGCAAATTTAGTTATCTAAATATTGTATACAATTTGGCAGCAAGAAGCATGACTTTCATTGGGGTGCTTCTTACAGTGACAGCAGGGTTTTTAAAATGGTTACTGCCTTTAGACTGAGACGTTGGAATACTGTGCCATAGAATCTTATGTGTTAAGACTCCAATCAATGGTAGATAAAGGGAAGCAGCAAAATTGTTTTCTCAGAATCTTAACACAGGTATGGTGGGGTTTTGTGTCTATATTAAATAATGTCTATAATAAACAGCTTGTGTAAATATTGGTTTTGTATATGATTCAAACATTGGGGATACAGTGTACACATTCTGAATAAAACCTCGATATGGTCTAACTTTATCTGCAACTGATTTAAAGGAGTCTTGTGTTTCCTTTGGTATAGCTTAGACTGTTCAGAGTAGCACACTTATGATGTCAAAAAGTAAATCAGGTTTTTTTGTAATGCTTTTATGTAAAAAAAAAAAAAAGATAAAAAGAAATATATGCCTGGTTCTCCAACTTTACAATGTTTGTCTTCTCTGTGTATTGTTTGACTTGCTCTGAATTCTTTGAGCTTTTTAGTAAAAAAAAAATGTTGCAACTGGTATCTTGGTTAACTTTTTCACAATGTTTGTTCTGTTGCATTGTTATGTAGCTGTACATTATTTGCCTGTTTAAACTACTGAATTTGTTACATTTGGTCCCCATGGTGTGACGTAAATTGTGTATTATTCAACATAATGATGTAGTTCAGTATCAATCCAAACCAGGAGGGGGCAGGAAATGTTAGAGGCTGTGAACAGTAGATAGGAGACCCAAACAGAATGGTGAATTATTCAAAGCAACATTTTGACCCTTTTCACTCAGGTTCCACAACTGAACAACACTGCACAAAGTATTCTGTTAAACAAATTTTACAAACTCTATACGCATTGTCTAGTTGTCAGGATCATAAAAGTTTTGTCAAATGGGTTGTTCTACTTGAGTGTTTCCCATTGTGACTCAGAGTAGAGTGATTTGGGTTTCTGCACCCTCCAAGTCTCTAGAAAACACCATCTAAAGACCTCATCCATAAATAATATTGCTCTCTAAGAGCAGTTAGTTAAATAAAACTGTAGGCTTATAATCCTGATTAGGGCATACCGACAGTGCCCAGGGCTTCCGTACATGGCAGTTTAAATTGTCTCAGCACCAGCCGGGGTGAGTTAGGTTGGGTCACACAGGGTTGCCTTGCATGGTAGTATCCCCTTCTAGATGGAAGCCTGCGAACTTGATTGTAGTTGTTAGCCGATGGACGTGTTCCCCTTAAATGCCTTGGGTCATTGGAGGATACATGTTCCACTCCTTAGACCATAATCTTCAATTGGACACTTTGAAATGGTAGGGGATAAAAGGAGGCCAAAATAAAAGAAATGTGAAGTGTTGGTGACTGTAAAAGCGACTTCCTCTTTTTTTAAAGACGTTCTTTATATTATTTACTCTGTGCTTATTAACTGAAATGAGTGTATGTGGGACTAAAATAAAAGCATTTATATTTTTCTTTTTGTTTTATTGTTTGTCCTACCTTATTAGAATATTAACTAATTACACATGAAGGCAGTTTTACAGACACAGATTAAGCCTAGTCCTGGACTAAAATATCCTCAATGGAGAATGTCACAATTTGCAGAAATGTGTGTAACAACATTTGATTCACTCTGACACACCAAACTTTAAGCACTTTTAAATTAATGTACCACTGGTCCTAGAATTTTCAGGTAGGCTACTAATTTTTGTGTGCTGCTTTAATATAAACTTTAGCCAGTACCCTTCTTTTGATATTGACAATTTGTTAAAAAGGTATTACTTCATATAACAGCTTGTAAGGTTAGTGACGAGTGATTGAGGGATCTTTGGGATTCAGATCTGCACTTGTCAGTACAAAGAATTAAAACCAAGTACAAATTCCACCCATGTTTTTTTGGGAATGTATTGATTTTGAATAGTTATCGACCAAATAATTTTTTTGTCAGACACCAGATTGGTAGCCTAGCTAGCTAAATTAGTCCATATACCTAATTTGCTCCCACCATTTGGAAATTAGTTAAGTTACAGAAATTGTTTGTATGAAAAATGGCGCAATAATTCCATACACTGTTAGTGCTTGTTTTCTCAGTTCAACAGAAATTGATTGAGCTGGATCAAATTTTCGCAATCAGCAAGCATGTCATCCACTTATCTGTCATCCACTTCCTAATTACAACATATGCTGTTATGATTTTTAAGACTTTTTCAAGACAAGGACTTTTTGTAATTGATGCAATTACAAATCAGGCACTGAATATTTGCCCTCTTTGGAACTCTTTGTTAGGTTCTTCAAGTTGCTCTGAAAACTCAAAAATCAAAGTGCTTATTGTCAGTCCTCTTTTATAGCTGACACCTAATTCAAAAATCAACCTAAAGTGAACACTGCAGCTGCGTTTGTAATTGTTATAATTTACTTAAAAAGTAACAGTCCTTTCCCATGTGGTACTTCTATTATTTTATCCACTTTCTGTGTATTACTATTTGTTTTGTTCATTTAAAGACAGCAGTTCTTGTTTGCACAGGGAGGCAAGAAAAGGTTGTTTCAGAATGTAGTAAATGTCTACCTTATTTAGAAGAGCCTCATTAACAGGTCATCCCCAGCTTCCCAGCGGAAACTACAAAATTAGTTGAATCCTGTTTGTGATGCCAAATGTTAAAAGCGCACATCATGAAACTGAATTATTAAAACACATGACACTGAGTGAAAGCCAAAGCACATGGTTTAGTGGAACTGAGCCCATCAGGTATGCATCATCACGCGTTACAAAAATATAGAATATATTTATACAATGAATGAATGTCACAGCCGAGTACATGAACTAGGTCTAATCATTCCACACACGTCATTACATTTCTAATTATTGGTACAGAGAAAAATAAAGCAATCAGACTCATAGTACAAAGCAGAACGTCTCTTATACAAGGCTGGCGGCTTTAGTTCCTATTCTCCAAAACAAATAATAACAGGAGGCCACATAGACAGTACATAAACTGTACATGACCAGAACATTCTTAATTCTAAATACTAATACAAACATACACTATATGGCCGAAAGTATGTGGACACCCTACCATCACACCTACAGTTGTGCTCATAAGTTTGCATACCCTGGCAGAAATTGTGAAATTTAGGCATTGATTTTGAAACTATGACTGATCATGCAAAAAAAAACGTTCTTTTATTTAAGGATAGTGATCATATGAAGCCATTTATTCTCACATAGTTGTTTGGCCCCTTATGAAATCATAATGATAACAGAAATCACCTAAATGGCCCTGATCAAAAGTTGACATACCTTTGAATGTTTGGTCTAGTTACAGACACAAGGTGACACACACAGGTGAAAATGGCAATTAAAGGTGAATTTCCCACACCTGTGGCTTTTTAAATTGCAATTAGTGTCTGTGTATAAATAGTAAATGAGTTTGCTAGCTCACATGTGAATGCACTGAGCAGGCGAGATACTTAGCCATGGGGAGCAGAAAAGAACTGTCAAAACTCCTGCGTAAAAAGGTATTGGAACTTTATAAAGATGGAAAAGGATATAAAAAGATATCCAAAGCTTTGCAAATGCCAGTCAGTACTGTTCAATCACTTATTAAGAACTGGAAAATTCAGGGATCTTTTGATCCAAAGCTGTGCATGGGACACTTTTGGACTTTCCAGCACGACAATGACACTAAGCACAAGGCCAAGTTGACCCTCCAGAGGTTACAGCTGAAAAAGGTGAAGGTTCTGGAGTGGCCGTCACAGTCTCCTGACCTTAATATCATTGAGTCACCCTGGGGAGATCTCAAACGTGCGGTTCATGCAAGACGACTAAAGACTTTGCTTGACCTGGAGGCATTTTGCCAAGGCGAATGGGCAGCTATACCACCTGCAAGAATTTGGGGCCTCATAGACAACTATTACAAAAGACTGCACACTGTCATTGATGTTAAAGGGGGCAATAGACAGTATTAAGAACTAAGGGTATTCAGACTTTTGAACAGGGGTCAGTTCGTTTTTTTCTTTGTTGCCATGTTTTGTTTTATGATTGTGCCATTTTGTTATGACCTACAGTTGAATGTGAATCAACTGTAGGTCAAATAAAAGACGTGTTTTGCCTGCTCACTCATGTTTTCTTTACAAATGGTAGATATATTACCAATTCTCCAAGGGTATGCACAACTGTAAATCAGCTTGTTGAATCGCATTCCAATACCATGGGCATTAATATGGAGTCCCCCCCCCTCCTTGCAGCTATAACAGCCATCAATCTCCTGAGAAGGATTTCCACAAGATTGTGGAGTGTCTCTGGGAATTTGTGCCCATTCAGCTAAAAATGAATTTGTGAGGTCAGGCACAGATGTTGCACGAGAAGGCCTGGCTCACAATAACCATTCCAATTCATCCCAAAGGTGTTCAGTGGGGTTGAGGTCAGGGCTCTGTGCAGGCCACTCGAGTTCCTCCACACCAACCTTGATGAACCGTGTCTTTATGAACCCCATTTTGTGCACAGGGGCACAGTCATGCTGGAACAGGGCTTTCCCCAAACTGTTGAGCAGTGGTGTAAAAGTACTTCATTGACATACTTGAGTAAAAGAACAGATAATAATTCTTAAAAGTGATTGTAAAAGTGAAAGACACCAACAAGAAAATCACTTGAGTAAAAATCTTAAAGTAGCTTATATTAAATGTACTTAAGTTTCAAAATTATGTATCTGGTGTTAAAATGTAGGTATCAGAAGTAAAAGAGTACAAAGGAAAACATTTCACAGAAATTGTTTTCTTACACCAAGCCTCATTTATTTTCTCCCTCCATCACTCAACTTCTTCCTCCTCTTGCTCTCTCCCTCTCCATGTTCCCACCATTTCCCTAATTACCCCTTCTTTCCTTCAACTCCTTTCTCCTCTTCCCCTATCCTCATGCTCCCTCACTCTCTCCTCTTTGCTTCCTTCTTCCCTCTGTCTCCTCTTGCTCCCTCTCTCTTTTCTCTTTCTCCCTCCTCCTGTGATCTGCTGAAGAGGCCAGGAATCCATCCTGTCGTGTGTGTGAGAGAATATACTGTAAATATTGTAAAAACCAGGCTAAATCACAGTAAATATTGTGTTACTGAAATAAATACAAGTACCTCCTAGATGAGCTTTTAAATTATGAAAAAATGTAATATGAGTCAGGGACATTCCAAAAACTGAAGCCATTACATAGGGATTACCATACATTAAAATGGACAAAAAAATGTACCTAATAATTAAACATTCAAGTCTGCGCAGACAACTGTCATGGCCACCTTTCCCTTGTTGTTTATTATCTTAAGGAGCGTTTGCACAGCAGTGATGGGAAGTTTGACTCTTTCTACTGACTTGGATCTTGTCGTTCAGTAAAAAGTTTGAATCTTTCGAGTCATGTCGTCCATTTCAGTCAGTATGAGCGGTGGGGGCCATCGAACGCTCATCAGCAAAATGTCATGTACGTGTCTTTTCGACTTAAGCAAACGCTAAGTAGAAAAACGCTACTCTATGATTACAATATTACTATGTTTATAATTACAATCAAAAATCAAATACTACATTAATTACTGTAGGCCATGCGTCCAACTATCTGTTACAAACATGCATTTACAATGCTACTTTGTTGATCAACTTTTCTTTGACAACGTTAAACTAACAGCTGTTGGATGGAGAGTAACCAGCTGGACGCCAGTGGTCGGGATAGAACTCCGCTGGCAGCCGTTCAAATAAACAATCATTCAGTTGAACGATAAAACTGAACGAGTCAGTCGTTCACGAGTCTTTTTTACTTAGGCAAAGGCTCAGTGTACGATTTCATTTGTGTTTATCACTACAATCAAAAATCAACTACATTAATTAGAACTACCATGTGTCCAATTATCTGTTACAAACATGTCCTTATAATGCTACTGTCTTGATCTATTTTTCTTTGTGAACGTAAAACGAACAGAGTATTCCGTGGTTGGGTAGAACTACGCTGCCAGTCATTTAATTGAAGGAAATACCGTTCAGTTGAACGATAAAACTGAATGAGTCAGTCGTTCACGAGGTTTTTTGACTTAGGCAAAGGCAGCGGCTCCGTGCTTGTTTTCATCTGATATTTCATCAGTTTTTTTCATGAAATCAGTAATCAACTAACTATATTAATTATTATAGTCTGCGTTCAATTATCAGTTATAAACGTCTTCATGATGTTCCTGCCTTGATCTATTTTCTCTGCGAATGTACATTGACGTTGATCAGATAACTGAGCTGGAGGACCGAGCATGAAGCAATTTATCATGTTGTAGAAATCCACTGTCAAACGTTTGAATGAACAATACAATTAAACAAGTCACTAGAAAAAAGGACTTGTGAGTCCAGAGTCACTAAAAATATTATTATTATATTATTACTTTGTTACTTTACACCACTGCTGTTGGGTATGCTTCTACCGGACCTTTATTTGGGCAGTTTTTTCATTGTAGATCCTCTCAAGCTCAATCAGATTGGATGGTGAGCATTGGTGAACTGCGATTTTTAATTTTCTCCACAAATGTTCAGTTGGGTCCAGGCTTTGACTGGACTACTCAAGAACAGTCCAGCACTGTCTTGGCTTGTGCTTCGGATCATTGTCCTGCTAAAAGATTAGTCTTTGCCCCAGTCTTACGTCTGGTGTATTCTGAATCATGTTTTCTTCAAAAACCTCTCTGACCAAGGCAATTCATGCCTGGTTACTTTGTTTGACCAGATGGCCAGCTCTATGAAAAGTCTTGGTGTTTCCAAAATTCTTCCATTTCACAATGATGTCCACTGTGCTCCTGGGAACGTTTAGTAATTTCTTATAACCATTCTCAGATCAATGCCTTAACATAATTCTCAAAGGTTTACAGAGCGTTCCAACACATAATGGCTTGGTTTTTACTCAAAAATGCACTTTGAAATGTGGGACCTCATATAGACAGGTGAGCCTTTCTAAATCAATCAAAGTTTTAGAGACATCTCAAGGATGATTGAAGTACGCAGGATGCTTCTGAGCCATATATAGAGTGTTTTTGCTTTGTCCCATGAAGTTAATGTGAGTTAAATCAGGCCCTGCATGGGGTTGGTTGGTATGAGCACATCTACCATTGAGGTTAACAGGATGAGGTAAACAGCTCCATGGTGAGTTAAACAGCACATCTACCGGTGAGGCAAACAGCTCCAGGCTGAGGTAAACCGCACATCTACCAGTGACGTAAACAGCTCCAGGGTGAGGTAAACAGCACATCTACCGGTAGAGTAAACAACTCCAGGGTGAGGTAAATAGCACATCTACCGGTGAAGTAAACAGCTCCAGGGTGAGGTAAACAGCTCAAGGGTGAGGTAAACAGCACATCTACCAATGAGGTAAACAGCCCCAGGGTGAGGTAAACAGCACATCTACCAGTAAGGTAAACAGCTCCAGGATGAGATAAACAGCTCCAGGGTGAGGTAAACAGCACATCTACCAGTGAGGTAAACAGCTCCAGGGTGAGGTAAATAGCTCCAGTGTGAGGTAAATAGCTCCAGGGTGAGGTAAGCAGCTCCAGGATGAGGTAAACAGCTCCAGGGTGAGGTAAACAGCACATCTACCAGTGAGGTAAACAGCCCAAAGGTGAGGTAAACAGCACATCTACCAGTGAAGTAAACCGCTCCAGGGTGACGTAAACTGCACATCTACCAGTGAGGTAAACAGCACAATCTACCAGTGAGGAAAACAGCTCCAGGGTGACGTAAACAGCACATCTACCAGTGAGGTAAACAGCACATCTACCAGTGAGGTATACAGCACATCTACCAGTGAGATAAACAGCACATCTACCAGTGAGGTAAACAGCTCCAGGGTGATGTAAACAGCACATCTACCAGTAAGGTGAACAGCACATCTACCAGTGAGGTAAACAGCTCCAGGTTGAGGTAAACAGCTCCAGGGTGAGATAAACAGGTCCTGACCCTGTTACACCACAGCAGCAGGAGTAGGACCAGGGAAAGGTGGTGGGTCAGTTCTGCAAAAACATCTGTGCGGACATGAGCGGCCCTCGTCCACAAAATGAAGAAGAAAAGGAAATGGCAAACAGCCATAAACAAAGAGAAGTAGCGCTTCTCATTGCATTGTTGTTTGCAGAAAAATGGATAGGGGAAAGAAATTAGTGAATGAGTTGAGAAAGAATATGGCTATGCACCCTTTGGCTATCTATTAGTTTAATGGTAGCTTTTCACGGTTTGTTATTATTCTGTGTACTACTGGATATGAACTGCTTGTCCAATCAGCATTTGTTTGATGCACAGCCTCACAGAATATGCACAAAGCATTGTTAAGAATTGGAATGTGTGCACAGAAGCTCCTCCGCAAGCCTCCGCAAGCTATGGTTACCCAAAATCCCTTTCTCTGTGACGCTTCAAAGAGCCGTCTACGTTCATCTACAGAGATGTACAAAGCAAGCTCGAGGGAGTTTGTGATGGGGAGGGGTTGGACACCGTTCGCCAATGGTAGTCTCTCTCTGTGGATGGGGTGTGGACCCCAGTAGTAGTCACTCTCTGTGGGTGGGGTGTGGATCCCAG
>JACXGI010004630.1:0-52274 GCA_016801175.1 Esox masquinongy | reverse complement strand
GGATACCCCAATAACTAAACATGTTGAGGATACCCCAATAAATAAACATGTTCAGGATACCCCAATAACTAAACATGTTGAGGCTACCCCAAAAAATAAACTTCACTGTGTAAATGCAGGCAACACACATTGCCTCATTGTTCAGTTTTAGCACTCGTTTCTGTACCCGTTCATTCTGTCCCATGATATGACTTCCATTATCATTCCTCACGACCGTCAGCATTGTTTAATTCCAAGTGGTTCAGCTGCTCAAGTTCAGTACAATACAAGTCTTTTCCCATGGTGTCATCTACACTGATAAAGCCAACTGTGCTTTGAGATGGAGGCACCCACGAAGGACTCACAGTTCACAACGTGTAGCACCAGGGAGAGCTGTGGCTTATGTCCAGGGTGCAGTCCATTATGACAGAAACATATTTGGTCTCCCTCACTTTCTGCACAATTACATCACATTATAACTAATTCAATAAGCTCATTTTAAGTAATGATCCTTTATTTTGTTTTTGTAAACCTTAAAAAAGATTCACTCAAAATAGAAACAAACTCTGCCAACTGCTTGATCTGTCCAAGAAAAATTGCCATTATTTTTTTTTCAAAAAGACTGAAGAATGTTTTTGATTTTGACAGATGTGCCCTGTTCATGCAATTTCAAGTGGCTATAAAGATTTATCCACAATCAAAATCCATTGCTGTAAAGAGCACCTCTGGACCCTCTTCCAGCTTGCATCAGAAACGACACAGATGCACTCATTGAGCAAACTAACTTTTTGGGGGTAATTCTGTCTAGTAAAAGGATATGTGATTTTATCCTAATTTTGTGGAAAATCATAATGCTCCATTTGAATCTGCCCCCTTTTGATTTGTTGACATTTATCATGGTTGGTAAGCTTGCCTGGCCAAAGCGCTGGCTCACCTACAAGAATGGCAGTTTCAACCACCATCAGATTCTCAATAGATTGTTGATGAGACTCCACTTTCATTTTTTATCTCCAATGGTGTACACGTGTTTCTTTTTGCTAGTTTCCACTGACTGAAGCCAGCTTTGCTTGATAGTTAGCTATGGCAGCTAAAATGAGTCACGAGAGGCACTGAATTATATTACATTTTGTAAACTGACAGACATGTAGACAGGGTGCCAGTGATAAGTTAAATATTTTATTTAATGTGTATATGATGTATTTTATTTGCAAGTAAAATTTTACTTCAGCTTGTAATGCCTGCAACTAGCAGTAGTGGTTTACATCGGGTATGATGCCCTTGGTGTTATGATGGTAATCCATTCATTGACACTTTTAGTAGTGTATTGTATTACTTTGAAATGAGACACTGTAATATATACACCCCATTCATAAATACTGAAAATCACATTTTGCCTCACAAAGTGATGTTGGAGTTGATGATATTGAGCTGATCTATTAGCAGGTCTTTTGGTGAATTTATACTTCCACTTAAAAGTGGGTGCATGGTCATCATTGGATGTATTGTGTCAATTTGGTTAATTTTGGGGTGATAATTGTTAATAAACATGTTGCAGTTTGTCAAGGGAGATAATTTGATTTTGGGGATTTCGGCAGTTTGGGCACATGGTTTATTTTCTAGCTGTCTTTTGTTTCGCTTTCAGATAACATTTCTGATATTGTGATTGGCCTCATTGTCCTGGGGTGATATTAACCCAGGACAAAGAGTTTAGTTTGATGATCACTTCACCTTAGTTATTGTTAGCCATGGTACATACAATGAAGACTAGCCTAGGTGGATACGCCCAACACATTTTAAGGAAAGTTGTTTCCTGGTGACCCATTGACAGGACCAACTCACATAGCAAAGGAAGTGCTTTCTTCTCTTTTTCTGTTTATCAAATCAAAGTTCTATTGCAAAGCCCTCTTTACATCAGCAGTTATCACATAGTGCTTTTTCAGAAGTCCAGCCTGAAACCCCAACGTTCTTACTGTGAAGTATGGACTGTACAATGAAGAATAAAAAAATGGGGAAATTGTAAGGCCCAAAAAATAAATGGTACAACAGTCCTTAAGGACTTGAAGTGAAGGTGTAAAACATATTTTGAGGCATATAAGTCACTAAGCTTTTTTTCTTTTTCCTTTTTCCTTGTTTACTTGTCCATATTATTATGATTACCAATTTGAGGATTTAACATCTCTAAAACCCTTTGCTTCCACCTGGTGGACATGTGTTGGACAGTTTTGAGTACAAGCAGAAATACCTATATCAGTCCACCAGAGGGGAGCAGAATTCACTTATGACAAGCCAATAAAGACTTGGTCTAATTAATTAACCATCTCTAGTCATCAGTAAGCCAGTTCCAGTGACTGTCATTAATGCCCAAGCCATAACACTTCCACTATGTTTCACAAATGAGGTAGCATCCTTTAGATAATGTGTAGTTCCTTTTTCTTTCTCCACACTATCCTCTTTCCTTCACTCAAGTACAGGTTAATCTTAATCTCATTTGTCCATAAGACTTTGTAATTTTAGATAACTGTTAGCAAACTGTAACCAGGCTCTTCCGTTCTTGAGGCTTTCTAGTGTTTTGAAATCTCTTTGTGTACTCTAACGCACGTTGTAGTCTTTGACTGTGCCTTCGGAAAGTATTCAGACCCTTATACTTTCTTCAGATTTGTTTGTTTTTAATACTTAATTTATAATCAATTAAAGAATGTCTACACACAATCCCTGATAATGACAAAACAAAAATGTAATTTTCTTTCTTTAAGTACGTAAGTATTCAGACCCTTTATTCAGAACTTTGTGGAAGCACCTTTGGTAGTCGGGTTCACGTCGGGCTTTGGCTGGGTAATTCACAGACTTGTCCCAAGCAATTACTGCATTGTCTTGGCTATGTGCTTCAGGTTGTTTTCTTGTTGAAAGATTAATCTTTACCCCAGTCTGAGGTCCTATGTGCTCTCGGTCAGGTTTACTTCAAGGACCTCTCTGTATTTTTCCACGTTGGTCCTTCCCTCAATCCTGACTGGTTTCCTAGTCCCTCTCACTGAGAATCATCCCCATAACATGGTACTCCTATAACCTTAGGTAGCACTAAGACTACAATGGGGGCTTCAAGAATAGGCAACTTTATTTTTACTTTTTGAAAAGGCTTTTTGAGGAGGCTGAAGAACGCCCGCCTGTCCATGAAGATCCTTGTGAACTTCTACTGCACAATCGAGAGCATTCTGACAAACTGTGCCACAGTGTGGTTTAGCAGCTGCTCCATAGCTGACTGGAAGGCCCTGGAATGGGTGGAGAAAACCGCACAGAACATCACTGGTGCCCAGCTTCCTGCCATCGCAGACCTCCAGCGGATGCGGAATCTACTGTAACCCTGCTGAACTCTGTGACCCAGAGAACTCTGTGAACTCTGTGACCCATCACCCGCCCCCCCCTGCCTCTTAGGGACCTTGTTGCACTACTTCCTTGTACTAATCTGACACTGCCTTGCTATGCCTGATAATGGACGTTTTCAGTTGTTACAGGTACGTGTCTACCTCAGGAACCTCACCGCTGCTATCCCTGCATTTCAGTTGCGCATACACCTTGTACATTCAATTTGCCTATTTGCACATTTAGAATTGCCATTGTACTTAAAATGTTTTACAGTTGTTACACACGCATGTCTACCTCGGAACCTCATTGCTGCTATCTCTGCATCTCGGGTGCACATGCTACCTTAATATATCACTCTTTCATTTGCCTTGTTTGCACATCTTGAATGCCATTTTGAAATTGCCATTTGTACCCGAACAACTATTATTCCATTTGTAACATACCCTATACCTAATACTTGTAAAATTTCTGATTTGGATTCTAACTGCATTTTATTGTACTGTACTTGTACTGTTCAATAACAATAAAGTTGAATCTAATCTAATCTAAAGTATGTTTGCAGTGTAAAGTGCACACAGGGATGGAAATAAGACATAATGCCTGACAGATACCGGATCTCCACAAAATTGGGGCCAGAACAAATTGAGCCAAATCTGAAAGGTGATCAGGATCAAGCTCAAATTAAGCACTGGCTATGTCTTTGTCTGACATTATTAACAGACTCCAAATGCAAAGCATTGAATCAAAACTAGACATTTAAAACCAATAATCCAAATACTTTTCGTACCCTGAAATGAGAGAATAGAAATGATGTTGTAAATTCTAAATGGTTAATCTGATATAGATGTAAATATCCTCAAATTAAACCTGACAGTCTGCAATAGCGATTGTATGATTTCAAATCCAAAGTGCTGAAAAACAGAGCCAAAAGAAAGAAGTCATTGTCCAAATATTTTTGGAGTTCATCTTGCCCATTAACATAAGTGCCCATTAAAATATCTAAATAAAATTACGGCTATCAGACTTCAGGATCAAGAAATAAATGTAGTGTCTTGCACATTGGCCAGTCGTTTTTCTTTAACAACAGATAGTCTTGCTTTTAACAACAAGCCCCTGCTTGGCTTGGCCTGGTCTGAGAGAGCAAGCCCAGAGCTGCCGAGCTGGCGAGAGACAAATTTCTGGGTGATGTATTGTTGTGCAGACAAATGAGCTGTGCATGTGGAACTACATCTCTCTCTCTCTCTCTCTCTCTCTCACTATCTCTCACACTCTCACTCACGCACTCCTGGAATATAGGTTTGCACATGGAAGTGTAATCAGCCTTTTCCCTGGGATGGACGGAACACGATACGTCAACTTAGAGATAGCATGAAAAAGTAGCAAAACAATACACTGTTACAATACTTCTTTTATATCTGATACATTGGGTGTATCTGATCTGCTCTCCCAGACTGTGGGAGCCAGACCCCTTAAAAACAACTCAGTCAAAAAATAAATAAAGCACAACACATATTGTGGTTTTATCCACAATGGTTCTTGAAACATGTTGATTTAAAAGATATTTATTTTAGTGAAGTTTAAAAGAGGATAAATGAGACCCGTGCCCGCGTGGTTGTCAAGCTGAGGCGATGTGGGTATCTTTATTTGCAAGCTGAAGATTGTGTTCGGTCCTGTTTCTCTTATCACACCTTTCCCCTAGATACAGATATATGGGCAGAGTTGTGCTGCGGCTTGTAGTAAACTACATTGAGCCCTCTTTTCATCAAAGATTGATGAAAGCCATGAAATCACTCCGCAGACCATGATTCTGCTGCAGTGCGATTACAGAACATGTTGTTAGTAGTAATGCAACATTTTGCATCCTCGGGGCAGTTCTGTGTAAGGGCTGAAATAATGAATTTAGGATGCCCCCCGTGCCTTGACGTGGAGTAGGCCCTTCAGTCACCCCCATACCATATGTACTGGCAGCAGAATAAGGCGAATGAGATGATGACATTCATCCATTATCACATGCGTTGTATCAGAGATGTCTATCCTGCACAACGCAAAACATCAGGCATGAACCAGAATGAGTTATCTGTGAGCCTGTTTGAATGCCCGTGAACAGTTCAGTATCATGCAAAACGTTGGCAGCGTACACAACCCTGTTCCCTTATTTATGCTAAAACCAATTCAATCTAAGAGTACTGTTTCAGCATCTGTCATACGCCTGGTGAGGCAGATTCAAGTTTGGGCTTTGATTAATGCAAACTCGAGCGATCAAATTATAAACATATTTTGGGCAACACACATGACGATGTAACACACCCACCCTTAAGGAAAACATGCAAGAAATATGAGAAAAGGCAAATTTCAATCGATTAGCGGTGGTTGATTTAAAAGAGCCGTATTGTGCTGGGCACCCCTGGCCTCGTCTCAGCTGGCAGAACTTGTGAGTGTTGTGGCAACATGGGGGAATAAATAGCATGGTTGCTAATGTGCGTGAATATTGGATTTTCATGACCATGAGCTAAAACCAAAAGGAGAAAATTGTATCCGCAGTGGCAGCCGGTGCAAGTCATAACTCAGCGAGTAGATGGCAAGGCATGGCATTGTGGGTACTGCTTACTGTAGCGCACATTGATTCATCACTGGGTCCTAGTGTTCAATTTGCCCTCAGAACGCTCTTCTTGGAGTTTCTCTTTCCTCTTGAGAAACAACTAAACTCAATGTGTGACTGATTTCTCTTTTTTCATATATCAAACATTGTTTACACTGCCTGCTGTTGTACAATGCGTAGGTTGTCTCAATGATACATCATTGTGCTTAGTTGGATACAGTTGTTGTGACATTACCATAGCTAGCATTCACTTTTTTGTTTTTTGACTCCTATCAAAAGAGACAGTTCGGGCCTGCTCTACAGCAGATGGGGTATGTTCCTCCGTTTCTATCTCTTCATAAATCGTCAGCTCTCCCTGCGAACGTTACGTTGTTCCATCGCCTGTTTCATCTCAGAACAAACAAGACAAGCCTCTTTCAGAGCCTTCAGATGGAGGAGCGCTGACACTCGTAAATACAGAAAACACTTTGCAATCTGTGACTTTATGTGTCGTTCTCATGTCCACCCACAGCTCTGATACGATGAGTCTAACACAGTGGCCACTCAGCAACCTACTCATTCAGATGGAGATAGTGCTTTATCTCCCTGCGTTTTGTTGGCTGAGGACGGCGCTCGGAATGCCCTATGATATCCTCTGTAATCCCACTGCAGGATGATGTCATGCCCTCTGGATGGTTCCAGGGGTAAAAGAGTGCGGACGGGCTTTGGGTGTAGGAGGCGATTTGCCATGGGAAGCTGTTCACGAGCACATTAAACACACATTATGACGCCGATGTTACACAGGACTGTCTCTTGCATGCAATTCTGTCTGAATCTCTGCTGAGGCTGGCCTATCGCGCATGCGGCTTCTCATCTTCAAGCAACACTAACCACAGGTTTAGCAGGCGTACATAAGAGACTAGAAAGTATTTGAAGTCTCAGTGTTTGAGTCGGGTACTGTGAGGTGGCGTCTTCTCACAGTTTACTCTATCTCATGACAGGTAGAACCTCAGTTCCTTTAGACCATCAATAAAAAACACAAGATGATACAACAATTAGAAACAAGAAATCAGCAGGAAGAGACCATCAAGGTCATCAGGATATGGCCTTATTGGAATATGTTTGGGGAATGGAATTTGTTTGGGAATACACTACCGTTCAAAAGTTTGGGGTCACTTAGAAATGTCCTTGATTTTGAAAGAAAATTTTTTGTCCATTAAAATAACATCAAATTGATCCGAAAAGAAAGTGTTGACATTATTGTTTTAAATGACTATTGTAGCTGCAAATGGCAGATTTTTTATGGAATATCTACGTTCTGTAGACATACAGAGATCCATTATCAGCAACCATCAGTCCTGTGTTCCAATGGCATGTTGTGTTTGCTTATCCAAGTTTATAATTTTAAAAGGCTAATTGATCATTAGAAAACCATTTCACAATCATGTTAGCACCGCTGAAAACTGTTGTGCTGATTAAAGAAGCAATAAAACTGGCCTTTAGACTAGTTGAGTGTCTGGAGCATCAGCAATTGTAGGTTTGATTACAAGCTCAAAATGGCCAGAAACAAAGAACTTTCTTCTGAAACTTGTCATCTTGTTCTGAGAAATGAAGTCTATTCCATGCAAGAAATTGCCAAGATATGGAAGATCTCGTACAATGATGTGTACTACTCCCTTCACAGAACAGCGCAAACTGGCTCTAACCAGAATAGAAAGAGGAGTGGGAGACCCTAGTGCACAAATGAGCAAGAGGATGAATACATTAATGTCTAGTTTGAGAATCAGACGTCTCACAGATCCTCAACTGGCGGCTTCATTAAATAGTACCCGCAAAAACACTAGTCTCAACATCAACAGTGAAGAGGTGACTCCGGGATGCTGGCCTTCAAAGCAGAGTTGCAAAAAAAAGCCCTATCTCGGATTGGCCAATAAAAAGAAAAGATTAAGATGGGCAAAATAACACAGACACTGGACACAGGAAGATTGGAAAAAAATGTTATGGACAAACGAATCTAAGTTTGAGGTGTTTGGATCACAAAGAACATTTGTGAGATGCAGACCAAATGAAAAGATGCTGGAGGAGTGCTTGATGCCATCTGTCAAGCATGGTGGAGGCAATGTGATGGTCTATTTCCATTTCCATTGTCTTAAAACTATCTACAATCTGTGTTAAATAGGAAATACAGACAAATAGCATTTAGTATAATATATTCAAAGTAATCCTTCCGGAAGGTCAGTGTATCACTATATCAGATTAGAGGAATGATGTCATTGAGTGTGAATTACTTTTGCAGCTCAGTGTGTGTTCAGTAAATGGTAGAGATGCTGGAAAAGGTCATTGTCTTTTTGAAGATCGTTAAATGTGAGTGAATAAGACTATATTTAGTGTAAACCCTTGTGTAAAAATACACACACGCACCAATACATTTTAAAATGGTTTGATCATGCTCACTTTGCTAGATGAGGCTTCAGAGAGAACAGGCATGGTTTTACAAAACAAGTCAGGATGTGAGTGTCTAAGTGTTGATAAGCCCTTTTTACGTTGCATTGTTCTTAGCCCGGGGCTATGGTGCAGTGTGAACGTGCCTATAGGTGTTTTTTATTATTATTTTTTCAGGGTAAATACTGCAGATAGTCTATATGTAAATGTAGTGAGCATTCAATAGACTTGCTGAAACATGACCTCAATACTTTCCTGCCAGCTTTGATGTCAAACTATTTCAGAGTTCTTGTCACCCTCACTGCAAAGACATTTGATTTTCAGAAACCATTCCAGATTGTTACTGCAGGTTCTCAAATGTCTCTTTAAATTAGGATTACCCTGATCCAAGTCTAAAAAGGAAACTGAAAGCTAGTGGCATTGGCAGAAGTGGGGAGCTGTATGAGAGAAGGGAGATTAACGAACGGGATAACAGATACTCTCGTTCTCGCTCCCCAGGCTAGGATGCGGATGCTGGTTGAAGTGTGGGAAACGTGAAGATAATGCATCCTGAAGGTTTCCTCCACCTTTTTTGGACTTTTCCCAAACAGTGCTACCTTTCTATCGTAACACAAGACTTTGTCTGAAAGGGCCCTTGAGGTGGAAAATGTCAGTAACACTATCTGCACATGTGCAGACTGACGTAAAGGACGACATAAGTTCCTCCCCGGCATCCTGTGTTGTTTGGAGCTAGAAAGCTGCTGGTGTCCAGGGAACAGTCCTGGCTTGTCAGAGAACCTCCTCACAGCAGGGATGGAAGGGAAAACGAAGAGAACGGAGCAAACTCAGGGCAGAGAGAACGCAGGATAGAACCTGGTCCCCTCCTTTCAGGGTGAAAGCAAATTGACAAACAAACGGAGAGCAAGATGGACAGGCCAGGGTGGAGTTTAACGTTCACTTCCAAGGGTGCAAGGCATAACTGAGGCCCCTCTCTGTTTCCCACTTTGAAAATATAGGCAGAGATTGTTGCTTTTTTATACCATTTGCCAATTATTTAAGCAGGTTGTACCTACCATGATGAACAAACGCTTGCATTAGGCAGCAGAAATGTCAACGTGGAGTTACAAGGTTTAGCGCTAGCTGCTGTTGAACCTGGATCATCACTGTCTTCCCTCCCTTTCTCACGCGATGCTGCCATGCTGCTGCTGTCATTGTCACTGTTAGTAGTCCTACTAATGTTAGTCCTATCAATCTTCTTATACTGCTGCTGTCATTGTCACTCTTAGGACTAATGTTAATAGCTCTAGTACCAATCTCATGCTACTGCTGCTCAACAACCTTACCAAAGATATTTTGTCAAGAGTAAAAAAAGGTTTTATGATTGTCTTGCTTTGCTTTTCTTATTTGAGTACCAAACAAATTTCATTTCATTTTTATGTTATTTTAGGTTAGCTACCCATTTTTAAGAGCTCAGATTTTTAGCTAACTACACCCCCTCAGTCACAGATTGGTCGATCCTAAAAATACATTATTGAATCATGAAGCAACTTTAGTGTTAGTCACTTACTGCATAAATGTCAAAATAACTATTTTCTGGACTAAATATATTTAAAATCAACAAATAATCAACAATAAATAATAATAGACTTTTGTTTATTTATTATTTGACCTACTTTCTTGTGGGCCCTTCTTATTAGCTGCCATGGGTGCCACACACTCATCGCATCCACTGAAATTCTGCAGACAGGCATGATTTTATGCAAAGTTCTTAGCCTAGCTTATCTCCAGTTCCTTTACAGTAGCTATGCTAAAATCAAGGCAGCTGGCCTGATTGATTCCTCAATCCAGACATTGTAGGCCAACTACTTCTCCCAGTACAAACAAGCGGACATTGATGGAAGAGTTTTTCACCTTTGCCTCGCGGAGGCTGTGTGCTGGTGTAACACCTAAAATGCCAAGATGACCCCACTTATAGTCAGTTTAAGACACAAAGTTTGTTGACAGGCCAAATACCGATGTGGTTGATGAACATTGCAATGGACATGGCAATGTTTTACAAAAGTAATCTACAAAGACCATTGTAAAAAAACAAACATTTTACAAAACTGCTCAAGTCATGAGAACAATAAACGCTTGAGGGGAACGTATTTCCACAAAGAAAGCTAGAACTACTCAAATATTTATTAAGCTAGCAAACTTCAGTGAGCTTCACATTTCAGTGCATGCCTTATATGTACAATGATTAGTGCAGTATTACTTGTCTGCCTGTTGCATGATTGTAAAGGCGCCTGCATGTGGCATTTGGCGGATCAAATGCAATAGTCTTCAGGGAGACAATTGCTGAGATTGAGCCACAATTGTTTTTCAAGGGATAAGAAAAAAATCTTGGAATAAGAAAGGTTAACTTGCAAATTCAGCAGGCTATGGTTTGAAATAGCTCTTGTTAATAATGTACTTCTATGCATAACCTACTGCTATGCAACTCCTACTGATAATTCTCACCTAACATTTAAAGTATGTGAACATACGAAAGCATAATTAAAAAACAACTGAATACACAAACTTTGGGTGCATTTAATTACATTGCATATCACATAACAGTAACCAATCTACCTGACAAAGCTACAATCACCGCAGTGGTGCTGGAAGCAAGAACTTCAGAAATATGATAGCTGACAACTATGAACGGAGGGTTAGCTAAGTTCAGAATGGACACAGACTACAAGCCAGATACAGTTCTGCAGCTCAGCGCTTTGTGAAATGAACCAACAAATACACTCCTGTTTCCCGTAGTGCTCTAATAGTTGCACATACAGTAGGTTATCAAGAAGGCACAAGATGTGAACTTCAATAAAAGAAAAAATAGTTAGAGTATGATCCAATCACAGGAAGTGGGTGGTTAAAAAGGGTCGTTAATAAAGTTTGAACAGATAAGCACAGAAAATCTTAAACCCACAGGATACACATGCAATCATTTAGGAGCAATCAGCAATCAATGGAGGTCAATCATTTGTAAGGGCATGCAGAGATTGGTACGAGTTCAGTTTAAGAATGCTAAGTCCATCCTATGACAGCGACTTGTCTGGGCTGAGCTAGTCAGTGTCTAGAGGCTCTGCTGTTGTCTTACAGTTGCTTGGAGCAAAGTCCCGTTATACGCCAAGTCCTATTTACCATTTCAGCCATTTCAACATATTCAGTTTGACGTTTGAACGTTAGAACTCAGTAAGTCATAAGAGATGAAGAGAGATAAAGATTGAGACTGTGACAGGGATCATGACAGAGAGAGTTTAAATAGAGTGGGAGTAAAAAGAGGGTATCATTTGACACCAACTATGGGTCAGGAACCAGCGTGACCTTACAATTTTGCAGATGTTATGGTTCTTTGAAGCACATTCTTACCATCCAAGTGGGGGTGGACAAGTCTAAAACATTGACAGTTTCTCCATTAAGTAATTTATAGAGTAACAAGTACTGGAGGGTCAGACAGGGGGGAGTGGAGGGCGTTTCCCTGTCACAACTAGACTGGGTCTGCCCAAAACTACACTATTGCTCTCAAAGAATAGACCAGGGTCTCTCTCTCATGGGGCTCCTCCAGACATTTCACATTTTGTGTTTTTACACTGAACTGGCACGCCTGATTGAATCAGTCAAAGGCATGATGATTTGTTGACAGTTTAGGACGAAAACATAAAAATGTTTGGGTGGGCAGAGAAGAGGTTTGGAAAACCCTGGAATAGGACTGTAATCCTAGTATTTTCTGTGACTCGGTTAAAGTCACAATGAAAGAATGAAGAAAAGTGAATTAAGTTTTTCATATCTTAAACCTTTTTGTTGTTGACTCCACTGCCAAGGTGGACTGCGCAGACAAGTGGACTGCTTCGAATTGAGCTTAAGACCGAGTGCTTTATGTGCTCTGGTCCTTCTGGTGACCCGAATATAGCCGGTTTGCATGCCCTGAATGATGTGGGTTATTTGCAAACGATTTTCACGTCCATTCCTACAGTACAACTGACTACCACAAGATGGCGATAGATGTCTGAAAGAAGTCACAGAACCGACTTACATGAGGTTTGCAATATTGACTCCATTTTCATCTGAGCTAGCGTATGCACTACTCTATACGGCAATCACCTGCAATCAATTTCAAATTGTCAGTAATATAAGGATAATAATAACAGTAAATTACAGCAGACTAGTCAGATTGAATGTGTTTCAAATTACTCTACCTATGTTTTGTGTTCAAAAACTCCATCAAAGACATCATGCACAGACTCAAAAGCCATATTAAGGAGCACCTGCATCCAAGACAAATCCGTTATGCAGGCTATGGAATATATCATGACCGTGTTTAGACAGAAACACGTGGATTGTGATATACATATCATATAACATTTCCATTAACTTTCTTTCTGTTCCGTGCAGACCCGCAGCTGATCTGCCCTACTCTGTACTGAACCACCAAGGCTGCCTGTCCCAGTGGCCTGTCTGGCCATCCGAGTGTCCTTTCAGGCAATAGTTATAGCTTGGTCCGAAACCCCATTCTTCTGGCTATTCTCCCCTCCGTGAGTATCACCTTCCCTGTGTTCTATCAAGATAACGGCTAGCAGGTTGGGCTCGGGTGAGGGAGAGAATAAAAAGACACATATGTTATATGAATACCTACAGACAGAACATTTCTGGTCGTAGGAGGAGACCTAAACAATGTAGGTTTCCTTCAGCTCTCTGTCGAACAGTGACATCCTCTCTGTGAATTTAGTCTGACCAAGCTGATATGCATGGCACGGCCGAGGTCATATCTTCAGACTTACAGTCACGGGGAGGAGGAACCAATCCCCAAATCTGTCTACGTTTCATTTGCTCAGTGACCGGCCAGAGGCTTATAGGATCATTCCTTTTAATACGTCTTTAGATACTGACACGCTGCAGGAAGCCTCTCTTGATTTAATCTTTATATTTTCTCTCAGGGAAAAGCTAAATCCCTCTGTTGCCATCCTGTGTGGCGATGTGTGTGTTAGAGATCTGATCTGATGTGGATGCTGTATTTTAAACTGGGGACAGCAGGCTACTGATTGACAGCCCCGGAGTCGAGAATTATGGGTAATGATTTTGTTGGAATCATTTAGTCAGTAAATGTTTGCTGAATATTGCCTAACGTTTACTATCTCAGATAATGCTGTTCCGTTTCCACATCTGTGTATATCCACATGTACTGTAACCTTGTGTTAGACCTGGGTTTAAATATATGTGTATTTGATGTTTTCTGTTAGAAACACATTAAGAGGTTAGATTTATTTAAAACAAAAATGCATTGAGTTTTTAAATGTGTCTGTGTATTCATGTATTTGTACATTTTGCCAATACTTTCCAGAATTCATTCCAATATTCAATTATTTGAAAAAGAAAAACATGTACACACTGATGCGTGTTGCAATGACTAAGTAACTGAAATAACCCTGTTAAATACCCTCTGTTGTCTACTGTGCAACATAGCTTTAATAACACCTGACACACCCTCTTCTGACCTCAACCTACACATGATCACCGAAAAGAAAGCATGCTCTTCAATCAGAGCCCACCTCAACCTGATTGCCCACCAAGCATCTCCGCCCCTAATGACTTAAGTTACAGAATGTCAACACTCACAAATACCTTGCTATATGGATTGACTGCTGAGTCATTCAATACACATATCACCCCCTTGAGTCTACATTTTAACCCAAAGCAGATTCCTTGATCCACAATAAAGCATCTTTCACCCATGCTGCCAAGTCTACACTTGTACCTGTGACCATCCTGCCAATTCACAGTATACAGGCTTGCCACTGAAAAGCTCCTCATTAAACAAGTTGCTGTCCATTTTGTCAGCAGGAATCCCTTTTAAAACTGTCTCTGTGACCCTTACACTTTGGTTAACTGGCCCTCCCTATATATAGGATAGCAGATTAATTGGTACCTACTTACTGCATAAGCTCCCCTTAGGTGCCCCCCCACACCTAAACGCACTTCTCAACATCTGCAATTCCAATAATAATCAACATTCTGGTAGATATTTAACACTGGTCATTTCTATTTCCTGTCACTGGCATTTATTTCAGTTCACTGCCCCCGATGACTGGATTGAATTGCAAAAGACCCTTAAATCAATTAACATATTGAATTGTCAACTTGCATTTGTGTTGTACAGATCACTGTACCATCCAATAGCAACCGTCGTGAAGATGAGCAAAAATGGCTATGACTAATATGGCTAATATTTAAGTGGTCATGATGAATAATGTCTTACAGGGGGGATAAGTATGAGCTGACAAGCTGATTGGATGTCTTGCCAGAAGAATGCCTGTACTTTCATCAAGGCATAAATGTCAGCAGTTTGCTAAATGCCATTTGATTGATAACAAGTTTGTTGGTCACATTAGAACAAAATATTTTGTCCATCAACACCAGAGTTGGTTATGGTGATAAAAGACAGATGGTCATTCAGAAAATAACTTAATTCCCACTGGGAAGTATGTTAGTGTATATGTGATGTTGTTGGCTGTTTTGCTTCCAGTGGGGTTTGGGAACCTTGATAAGAGGTTCTCTGGACTTTTCCACATTTTATTGTGTGGAATTAGGAGTTTTGCCACTGATCACAAAACACAAAAACAAAGAAGTCCATAATGTCAAAGTTATTATTAAAATCTGAAAAAGTTGTCTAAATGAATTATGAATATTAAAAGAGAAAATGATTGATTGCATAAGTATGCACTCCCTGTGCTATGATTCACCTTAACGAGAAGTCAAATTATTAGTCGAGTGGGGTCAACCTGTGTGTAGTCAAGGTGTTTACAACCACAATACTATTTACTGTTCTGAAGATATTCATATAAATCAGGTATAAGTCATACAATGGTAATAGCTGGTTTTGATTAGCTGCCTGCCTACCTGAGATCATCTGTTGTTCTTATTAATGTCTCCAAAGTCGGATGGACTTGTGGATACTATTTGCTATGGATCTGCATCCACTCCGGTAAGTAGGTTTGATGTTGTTTTGCAAGCCAACTTAAAATAGCTTAGTACTAAAACTCGATGTATTCAGGGTCAGTTAACATGTAACACCGCACCTAACACTGCAGCTATTAAAATAGCTCATGTGCCTAGGAAGGGACAACAATAGTGACACCTGTCATTTATGTAAATGTTTAAGCCGTATATTGATCATGTAGTGATTAAAAATATGCTTTTTATCGCGGTTAACTCTATCACATGTGGAGGCATTGAGGCGTGTAATGTGCTGAGAAACTCATCAAGCTCCCTGTAGAATGAACAAGTCCCTCAGCCACGACCGCTCAGTCCATTTTTGTCTTGGGTCTGGTGATGAGTATACTTCATTCATACTTCTCCCTATCTTTTATCCTTTAGCAACCACAAAAATTAACTGTTTACCCTGTTTTCTGGGAACAGTCACGATTTAGGTGGCCTGTCCCCATTAAAGCTATCCCCAGAAATATCCCTGATTAGCCCTGAGAAAGAAAAAAGAAACTCTGAAGTTAATCACAGTTTATATTTTCAATAATCAGATGATTTATTGAAATAAAAAAAAATTCTGCACAAATGTGGCTACTTCTGCTGACCTTTAATGAGCACGTTCGATCAGTGATGCATTATAACCACTGAAAAACAATCATCCCCTTGGCCAGAAAGTGTTGCATTGCATAACATAACTATTACAGCAACGTCGACTCCCAAACTTGTTTTAAGAAAATTAAAACAATTCTGCTGTTTTCTCTTCAGAAATCTTGTGACCTGATCTTTCTTGTGAATAAGTAGCCTACACAAAACACATACCTCGGACTGCTGCACCGGAATGAGAGTCATATATACATCATTGATATCAAATAATCAGCCTGAGTAATCTTCATAACATTTAGACAATATATCATAGTGTTTAAACCCTCTAAAATGGCGTTCCCTGTGTGAGTATCCTCACTCTATTGTTTGCTATATAAGGGTGTTACAAAATCCAATGAGATTTCAATAACCCAGGTATATAACCACTACACTCAAGTTTACATGATATCTCTCAAATGCTGATTTGAACTCCAAGCACATTAAAAACAACATGTGTGTATATACAGTAATGAGTAGGACTGTTAGCATCCAATACGTCAGTCAAATAACTCATGAAACATTGCTGATTGTTTTTTCTGTAGCGTAAATAGCTAGTAGTCTATATGTAAATGGCCTGAGCATTCAGTAGACTTGCTGAAATATCATATCACCAAGTTTTTCTTCCAGCTTGTAGGTTTACATATTTCCGAGGAGTTCTTACTTTTCCTCACTGTGAATTCAGTTTTTAGTAGTATATTACTAACAGTATATAACGACAGTATACAGAAACATTACTATATTGTATGTTTGATCCATGTATTTGACATTTCTATTTCTGTATGACATTGATGTAAATGTTCGAGCAGACCAGTATTCCCATTCCACAAAAAAATATGTCTACAATCCAAAGTCTACTTGGATTGAGAGATTTTCGGATGTTGGTTGAAGAGTGGATAATGTGATCTAATTCAGTATGCTACCATCATGAATAGCGTGGTAATACATCAAAAGCTTATTCTTCCATTTTTTTATGAGGGCAATTTGCTGCGGTGCTACAACAGCATACAGTAGCATTGATTTGGACTTACCACCATTAGAGAAGCATTCATTCATTCTGTGTGTTTGTGGGTGATTATAAACATAGACCATGTTTCCAAACCACAGTATTAAAGATGTTTGAACTCAGTGAGCAGAGCTATTTCCTAACATGACTACAATGCCATATTGCTCTGGTGACATTTTCAGAGCAAATAGAGCATAGCTCCCGTTTCACTGATTAAACAAAAATAATTTAGTGTTATTGTACCTGTATGACATAATGACATTTGCTTACTTTATTCGTACCTTTCCCATTATTTGTCAAACATTAACATTGAGACCCTGTTTGTGTCTCTCTTGTTGTTTTCTTCCATTCTGTCCAAAATTGGATGTCTTGGATGAGGATTTCCTTGAACAGTGTTTATACAAAACACCACAGACCTGCAGAGGAGCTTAAGAAGACATGTCATGGGATTTCTCTTATCAAAGGGAAAATGACAGGTATAGAAATTATTACACCTAATATATGGTTTTCAGAGTTCATGATTTTTATTCAAGAAATGCTGCCCAAACAGTAAGATCATTATTTTCAAATGTTTTATGACTAAAAGGAAATGGATTTCTTAATCCCCTTGTGTGTGTGTGTGTGTGTGTGTGTGTGTGAGTGTAGTTGGTCCTCAAAGGCTGCCATGGTCTATATACAATATGTGTATTGGAGCATTTGTATAAAGGTGCACATAGGGAGCGAGGGCTTGTTTTCTGTTTCTGCTGTGGTGTAAGGGAAGGTGTGTTGAGCAGGAACAGAACAGTCTTTTCTTTAGATAATCCATTGCCATTTGCTCTGTGCTTTGGGACAGATTTATGTTGTACTACAAGGCCATGCTCTATCATCCAATCAAACAGAATGTTTGTGCTGTGAAAGCTCTTAGTTGGTTATGAGGGAAGCCAGGCTAATCGAAGCTCTGTAAAGTATAGTACTCTATTTCCGGTGGTTTAGTCAGAACAGGATTAGGCAGGATTGTTTAAATCTGACCATACAGTAGTGACCTAACATGGTCATTTTTAGATTCAACCAATCAGGTCAGAGTTGATAGACACAATGTTTGTCAGCAGTGACAGTTACCGGCGGCAGAGCTTACCATTAAAGAACTCAGACAGGATGGTACCCAGAGATCCTTTAAAACTTCTACAAGTATTCCCAGATCCATTTCCTACATCCACGTCCCCAGTCCTATCATGAAAACAATTGTTTATGCTAGAGTGATAGAAAATGTAACAGCTACAGTCCCAGATTTTCCATGCCTATAACTCCACATTGCTCAGGTTCTTAATGTGGAATATTGGGAAGCTTGGTTGTTTAATTCTGTGAAATTATGCTGCTAATACGTGTGGCTCAATGTTAGGGACTGAGTTTATGTAATACAATAGTGTCCCTTAAAGTCTGTGTTAATGGCCGTGATTAATGAACAGTGTGGCCGGGGGCTGCTAAAGTAATACAGTATATAAATAAGGCTTCCTGATTTTCCTGAAGGATCGTCGTGTATCATATTGTACTGGAGAACATGATGTATAAACATTTATAAAATTCAGAGCGGAATTGTCACATCATCGAAATTAAGCCCACCACAAAGTCGTTCCTGCATTTTATTAATATAGCACTCTTATCCAGAGCAACTTACAGGAGCAATTACTGTGAACAGTTTCGCTCAAGGACAGAGCCACACATTTTTATGCATAGAGTGTTTGCTCAGACAAGACAGGCCCTTTGTGAAGAATTTTGGGATGTAATTTCATGCAGTCTAGCTTCTATGACTGATGGTGGCCTCACCTGCTGAGCCAGACAGTTCAAAGCTGTGTACTGGAGCCCATTACGGAGCATTTATTCGTAATGCCTTTCTCTGTTGGCAACATCCCAATATATATTATTCTCTCTGAAATGGAGAACATGTGAACAAACCTTAGGTACTCTTGGTTCTCCCTTGGCCTTGGAGGGACGGTGGATGGAACTGAAGACACGGCAACTGCAGTGTAGATCGTTAGGGACAGGACGATTTTCATTTGGGTTGTGTGAGGGTTACACTGAGTTTTCTTAATTTAATTTATTACATTTTTTCCCCACCCTTCCGCTATTTTGGAGCGATAGTGGAAGAATCTGAGCTGCGTTCAGTAGCCTACATTTTTATGAACATTTGAACATTCAGGTAGAATCTCTTTTTAGCGCAGGACTGGATGTGCTTCAGAAGACGCATATCTCAACATTGACAGTCCTAAGTCTGATGCAAATAGCTGGGATGAAAGTGGTTATTAGTCATTAATTAAATATCATGTAATTGAAGAGAAAAACAGAGTAAAATGATAAGGATAGTAAACTCAAATTACAACTCCATTGCATCACGTTGTAGAATAAGTTTGCTTTAGAATTCCTATATATTACAAACACATCTAAATCTATATACTCAGTACAGTATGTACAAACCCATACAAATGAAAACAGAATGCAATGATGTGCAAATCATTTAATCCCTATATTTAATTGAAAACAGTACAAAGAAAACACATCAAATGTTGAGACATTGTGATATTTTTGAAAAAATATGTGCCCATTTTGAATTTGATGCCAGCAGCGCGTTTAAAAAGTTGGGACAGGGCATGTTTTCCATTGTGTTGCATCTCTTCTTTTAACAACACTCTGTAAGCGTTTGGGAAGCTCAGCAGACCAATTGCTGTAGTTTTGGGAAAAATGTTTTCCCATTCTTACTCGATGTAGGATTTCAACTGCTCGGGGTCTCCTTTGTCATATTTTTCGTTGGATAATGCGCCAAATGTTTTCAATGGGTGACAGGTCTGGACTGCAGGCAGTTTAGCACCCGGACTCTTTTACTGCGGAGCCATGCTGTTGTAATACGTGCAGAATGTGGTTTGGCATTGTGTTGCTGAAATAAGCAAGCCCTTCTCTGAAAAAGATGGATGGCAGCATATGTTGCTCCAAAGCCTGTATATATTGTTCAGCATTAATGTTGCTTTCACACATGTGCAAGTCACCCATGCCATGTGCACTAATGCACCCCCAAACCTGCATGGATGCTGCCTTTTGAACTGTGCGCTGATAAGAAGCCAGATGGTCCCTCTCCTCTTTAGTCCGGAGGATGCGGCATCCATTATTCAAAAAAATATTTAAAAATTTTGATTTGTCAAACCACAGGACAGTTTTCCACTTCGCCTCAGTCCCTCTTTAATAAGCTTGGGCCCAGAGAAGGCGGCGGCATTTCTGGATCTTGTTTATATATGGTTTCATCTTTGCATGGTAGAGTTTTAACTTGCATTTGTGGATGCAGCGAGATGTACTGTGTTCACAGACAGAATCACATCTGGTTTTAATGCAGCCCGAAGATCATGGCCATCCAATGTAAATTTTCAAAATTAAACTTTATCATTCTTTATCGTTTTTCAGCACTGTATCTAATAACACGTTTAACTATTAAAAATGTGTTACGGTCAATCTCAGGCAATTGTATTTATTTTTTACAAGGTTTCTTGCATTTTTCTCAGTCCTGTTACCAAAACTCTTACAACTTTTTAAATATCAATTATAAGTCATGCCCACTAGTTTTGTTGATTTTCCCTCAATTAAGAGGGTATTTTACTGAAATAATTGGTTACATGTTCAAAAAATATATATCTCTAGCTAAAAAGTCACAACATATCCAAGGCATTTTTATTTTTAAGGGAGACCCCAACCTCAATATTTCCAAAAATCTATCATGTGATTTATCATACAATTGTTTAAATTATGGACCAAACATAATTGAAAAATAAGTTGTTTATCTTTATTTTTTTAATAAAAAACAATTAATAACAGGAATGAACATTGGGTAACAGGAATGAGCACTGAGTAACAGGAATGAGTGCTTGTGTATGTGTGCCTTTGCAAGAGTGTGTGTATGGAGTATGTGCTTGTGTGATTGCCTCTTCCCTAAATAGTTCTTGCATTGCTTGGAGCTGTGCTTTGGGTCATTTTGTAGGAGGAAACTGGCTCCAATCAAGCGCCGTCCACAGGGTATGTTATGGCGTTGCAAAATGGAGTGATAGCCTTCCTTCTTTAAGATCCCTTTTACCCTGTACAAAATTCCCACATTACCACCACCAAATCACCCCCAGACTATCACATTGCCTCCACCATGCTTGACCGATGGCATCAAGCACTCCTCCAGCATCTTTTCATTTGGTTTGTGTCTCACACATTTTGTTCCTTGTGATCTGAACTCCTCAAACCCTTGATTTGTCTGTCCATAACACTGTTTCCAATCTTCCTCAGTCCAGTGTCTTTGTTCCTTTGTCCATCTTAATCTTTGCTTTTTATTTACCAGTCTGAGATATGGCTTTTTTTGGTAACTCCAGCTCTAGAAGAAGTCCAGCATTCCAGAGTTGCCTCTGCCCTGTTGACATTGTGACTGGTGTTTTGAGGGTACTATTTAATGTACCCCCCAGGTTGTCCCTGTCCTTGTCCATCTGGTCATGCTTATGACCTGGATTAGGTTTTATAGACTCTGGACACAGCCCACATGCATTTATTAATTATTACAACTTGCTCTTAAAGTGTTCACCCGGCACAGCCAGAGGAGGACTGGTCACCCCTCGGAGCCTGGTTCCTCTCTAGGTTTCTTCCTAAATTTCGACCCCTCTTAGGGAGTTTTTCCTAGCCACTGTGCTTCAACACTGTTGTTGCTTGCTCTTTGGGGTTTCAGGCTGGGTGTTTTGCAAAAGCAATTTGTGACAACTGCTGATGTAAAAAGAGCTTTATAAATACATTTGATTGATTGATTAATGAAGCTGCCAGTTAAGGACCTGGCAGGTATCTGTTTCTCAAACTAGACACTCCGCTTGCACGGAGTGTCTAGTTTGAGAAACAGATACTTGTCCGCCTGTATTTGTCCGCTTGCACAGTTGTGCACCAGGGCCTCTCACTCCTGTTTCTATTTGCAACTGGATCCTGGACTTCCTGACGAGCAGACACCAGATGGTGAGAATGGGCAATCTCACCTCCTCTGCACTGACCCTGAGCATCGGAGCCCCTCAGGGTACTCCCTCCTGAGGGGCTCCGTCCCCTCCTGTACTCTCTGTTCACGCATGACTGTGTGGCCACACACAGCTCCAACGTCATCCTTACGTTTGCGACCGACACCACCATCCTGGGTCTCATCTCCAACAATGATGAGACCGAATACAGGTAAGTGACTTGGCAACATGGTGCCAGGACAACAACCTCTCTCTCAACGTCTGCAAGCCTAAGGAGATGATTGTGGACTTCAGGAAGCAGCAGAGGGGGTTCACGCCCCCATACACATCGATTGGAGAGAGTCTTTGTCTTCAAGTTCCTTGGTGTGTTCATCAAAGATGTCCTCACCTGGTCCAGGCAAGCAGACTCGGCAGTAAAAACTGCCCAAAAGTGACTATACTTCCTGAGTATACTTAAGAAGTTTGGCATATCTGTGAAGACTCTCACCAACTTTTGCAGGTGCACCATTGAGAGCATCCTCTCAGGCTGCATTATTACAGCCTGACTTCGCTGCTGATCGCAAGTCAGCAGAGAGCATCATTGGCTGCCATCTCCTTTCCGTGCAGGGCATCTACCATACACAAATCTTTAGGAAAGCACGGAACATCATAAAAGATTACAGCCATCCAGGCTATGGTCTCTTCACACTGCTGCCATCTTGTAGACGCTACTGGAGCATCAGGGCACGTACTTCCATAAGGCCATAAGGCTTCAAAAACTAGCAACGTTGTTCTATTGATCACATGAACACTTCATATGCTCTGGTCACTTTCTATGTACATTCATGTACATTAACACATTTTATTGTATCCCTTAATAGGCACTACTACACTTATATTTATAATATTTCAGATTCCTTTTCATACTGTCCATATTCCCATTTCTACATTCTCCGGAATTTCTGCTAGTTTCTATTGTTATGTATGTTTTTGCTATTATTTGTGTTTTATATATTTCGTAATGCCAAATGTGTAGATGTCGCGTGCCATGTCACAAGAATTTCACTCTTCAGACTGACACTATGTTAATCGGTGAATCTGACAAATAAAAATACTTAGACTTTGAAATTGATGCTCCAGATGCTCAACTACTCTAATGCTTTGTTGCATCTTTAATCAGCACAGCAGTTTTCATCTGTGCTAACATAATTGCAAAAGAGTTTTCTAATAATCAATTAGCCTTTTAAAATGATAAACTAGGATTAACAAACAGTGTGCCATTGGAACACAGGACTGATGGTTGTTGATAATGGGCTTCTGCCTATGTAGATATTCCATTAAAAATCAGCCGTTTGCAGCTACAATAGTCATTTACCTCATTCAATGTCTACACTGTATTTCTGATGAATTTGATGTTATTTTAATGGACAAAAAAGTTTTTATTTTGAAAATAAGGACATTTCTAAGGGACCCCAAACTTTTGAACAGTAGTGTTTATACCAGACACATTTAAAATGGCTAATTCATTCAAACTTCTCACTCCTGTTACTTTTATTCAGTCGTGTTTCCCTTAATATGAGTAACAGGACTGAAAGTAACAGGACTGAGTTTTTAGAATAACATTCGCAAATATATGAAATGTAGCCACATGGCATCAATGACAGTATCATGAGAACACTTAGTTTTGGTAAACCACTTGAAGTTGCTATCTTTTTAAAAAACACATAATAACATCCAATAAATAATTTAGGTAACAGGACTGAACGTTGAGATTGACATTCTCAGTCACACATACAATATAATAAAAAAATACAGAATAGTGTGAGAAACTTTTGGTCTTCCCATGGCCTTCAGGAGGCTCAATGATGCTACTTCCTGTTGCTCATGTGACTTGTGGAATGTCCAACATTTTTATAAGGGTGAATGTGTCAGGGTAACATGACTGAGTGAAAATCTGGGGACATTACCATTTTTTTATTTTAGCTAACATATGAATTTCCGTTGAGAAAATGTTTTTTACGTCTAAATCGGAAGTCACAAAATAATACAAAAAAAATATAATTTCTGAAGGATTCTAATCATTATATTTCGTGGTGAAGTGTAGTGTTAGAGAGGGGAAAAAATCCTATTTTTTCTGTGTTCTAGGAAGATTTTTAGTTTTTTTTTAAGGTTTTACAAGATCATCAACAAATTGCAATTAGTACAATGTGCAGGACACTTTGCTTGATAATACAATGTATTAAACAGATACTTTTCATGCATAGTCATGCTCGTAATGGCCTGGGGATGGAAAAGGCACCGATTCGGCAGATTGGCCCTAATATTGGTTTTCGGCCTTGTCCCTTGCATACAGAGATTTCTCTGGATTCTCTGAATCTTTTAATGATATTATGTACTGTAGATGATGAGATCCCCAAACTCTTTGCAATTTTACTTTGAGAAACATTATCCTTAAATTGTTGAACTTTTTTCCCGCAGTCTTTCACAAAGTGGTGAACCCCTCCTCATCCGCACTTCTGACAGACCCATCATCTCTGGAGTGATCCAATCATGTTACTGACTTGTTGCCAATTGACGTAATTAGTTGTGTGATATTCCACCGCTTAGTTTTTAGGCATTACACAACTTTTCCAGTCATTTGTTGCCTCTGTCCCAACTTTTTTGAAACGTGTTGCTGGAATCGAATTCAAAGTGGGCATATATTTTTCAAGAAACAATAAAATGTCTCAGTTTCAACATTTGATATTTTGTCTTTGTATATGTTGCATTTTATATTGAATATAGGGTTTAAATGATTTGCCCATCATTGTCTTCTGTTTTTATTTTCATTTTACGCAGCGTCCCAACTACTTTGGAAACAGAGCTGTAGATATTCACAGTAACTGAAGCAATGTCACATCTCCAATTTGCTTTGCATAAAATGAATTGTCTCCACGGCAAACCTCAGTGATACCCAGACAGAGGGGACTGCACAGTTCAGCAGACAAATCCAAACAGAGGCTACTCATTCTCACCAATCAGGGCGGAAAATCGGAGACAAGGGCCTAGCCCTGGACTTCCAGTGCTCGACTGGTGCGCCTCCTCTGACTTGGAAGCCTTTCAAAGTGCCCACACGGATCAGACAAAACAATCCCCATTGTAACATATCATAGGAAACAAATGTAATCTCTTTAAAATGTGTAATTACTCATACGAGAGGGAGGGCGTAATGAGGTAATTACTGTTTTTCATTGCAGGTCCTCGTGCTTCGGGGCAGTCCTAATGGAGAGGGCTCTCCGGCAGCCCATAACCACCCCTACAACTCACAGGCTCAGGGTAGAGTGGGCAGCTTGAAGGGGAGAGAGGAAAAGACGGAGAGAATGCAAGAGACAGAGTGGAAGTGTGACCAGAAGGCAGACTGAGAGACAAACAGAAAGAACGGAGGATAGAAAGGAGGAGTAATGTAAGGGCCTACATTTACATAATACATTACAAGTCTGCCTTAATGCCCATGAAGAAAACACACTGTAGCCAGTGGCTGCTAAAGTAATAAAAAAATAAGTCTCACTGACATTCGTGATGGTCCATCGTGTATCATTTTGTGCTGGAGAACATAATGTATTCATATTCAATGGAATTGTCACATTACCTCAATTGGGACCACCACAAGCAGTGGTGTAGTGGAGGGTATACGCAGCTATACGCCGTATACACACTTTTTTGACAGCTGCCTTAGCGTACAGTACACTCACTTCTTACCAGTGGTTTGGCGGAGGATATACTCAAGTATACCCACATTTTTCAGCGGGCATAGCGTATACTGACTTCTTACTGATGCGTATGAGTACAGTGAACGTATATGCAATATACATTATTTTGTAGTAGATGCATGCAAAAAGTAGCATACAAAAGCCAGTCGCATAATTATTACAAACATTTAAAAACGACCAATAAATAATGTGCCAGAGACCGACCGAGCTCTGATCGGCTGGTTATTTAGTGGAACCATGTTACTTCAATTCAGGTAAATATTTTTGCCTGCCAGAATACTGAGTCTTTTTCCGCGAGGCAAAAATATATTTCCATAGGCTTAACGTTACTTCCGAAGTACATTATGAAGCGAACTAATCAACAACTTTGTCATTTGTCCAACCAAATAAACGTAGTCGAGCAGCAGAAAAAAACTGCCTGCTCTGCTGGTGCACTTCCCTCAACCGTTGAAAACAAAGATTTTGAAAACAACTGGATCCTCCATGGTAAGGACTTGGTACATCCATTGGTACAGTATATCAGTAAATTACGTATTTTTGCCTTAAACCAATTTGTCAATGTTGCGGTTGGGCAGTACTCCCTCGTTAACTGCCTTAGCTAGCTAACGTTTTCTAGCTAACTTTATTGTTGACAGTTTTGGGGAAGCTGACATCAGGACTGGTAGCCAGTTAGCTAGATTTCTTATTTAAAACCTTTCATCAGGACTGGTAGCCAGTTAGCTAGATTTCTTATTTAAAACCTTTCATCTTTCATATGGCCAAGAGTGGATCATACATAGCTTGCTATTTTAATACAATATTGCAATCTTGTTGTGGTGTAAATTGGTCATCTTATTTGCACTTTCACTGTAAATTACTGAGTAAACTGTATGTTCTTTGTTCTTCATAGACACCAATGATTGGCCAGACCTATAGACAGGTAAGTAAATCGCACCAACTGTTGTCACCTTCTCACCAAGCTGCTTGGCGATGGTCTTGCAGCCCATTCCAGCCTTCTACAATCTTGTCCCTGACATCCTTGGACAGCTCTTTGGTCTTGGCCATGTTGGAGAGTTTGGAATCTGATTGATTGATTGCTTCTGTGGACAGGTGTCTTTTATACAGGTAACAAGCTGAGATTAGGAGCACTCCCTTTAAGAGTGTGCTCCTAATCTCAGCACGTTACCTGTATAAAAGACACCTGGGAGCCAGAAATCTTTCTGATTGAGAGGGGATCAAATACTTATTTCACTAATTAAAATGCAAATCAATTTATAACATTTTTGACATGCGTTTTTCTGGATTTATTTCAATGTTCAAATAAACCTACCATTAAAATTATAGACTGATCATTTCTTTGTCAGTGGACAAACGTACAAAATCAGCTGGGGATCAAATACTTTTTTCCCTCACTGTAACTAAATTAGGATACAATTATGAGTCATTAGCAAAATCCCAGGATTTTCACTCATTTCCAGGAGGGTCACATTGACCTGTCTGTAGTATTGGCGGGGTCATGACCCCCCCGTCCCCCCTAATTCTACGCCCCTGATTACAGTATACCCACTTCTCCGGCCACCACTACACCACTGACCACAAGTAGTTTGTCTTGTGGTAATCCGGTTTTAAATAATGGATTAGAGTAACCGAATATTAGAAGCCAGTAGGTTGTATTGTGTTTACTGCCTGAGATTAAACAAATTCTGCTTGTTCTGCAATTAATGGAGACGACCTTTATGTTGTGTTCATACAGTGTGTTCATTAAGTTCATTACTTCAACACGTGAAAAAAAGTATTGTTTTCTTTGGTTTTAGGTGAATGGGCTGCTTTAACTCTTAATGAAACAAGGGCTGAGCACTCTAATATCTGGGTCATATGTTTCTGGCAAGTATAAAAGAATGAAAGAGTCCTCTCAAAACACAAAAATCCATTATTTGCAAGAGTTTTCTCAAGTCATTTAGAGAGCGCCCTCCAGAAAATTAATTCTTGATTAGCAATAATGTGGTTTTGTTCAACAACGCTTCTAAGATGATTGATGTTTAATTTTTACAGACGAATGTCAAAGGAACGAGAATGACAACTTCACTTTATGATTTTGGTCATGCAGTGTTCCTGTTTTAACAGAGAACAAATTGTCTGTGGAATTTTTATTGATGATTCCATTTACTTAAATATCGTTTTGCTGCTAATTTAGCCCACAGTAATCTGATTTATAAATGCAAAAATGTCTTTGGAGAAATGAGACGTGACTACGGTAGGTTTTTGATGAGTTAACTTTTTATTTTTCTTATAAAAATATATACTCAGATGGTCGAGAAACCCAAATCTAAGGCACATTCTCGTTTTAAAAGGCTTTACTGTATAATTTATTCTTCATTTCAAATTGTTATCAGCTTTATAGTTTTTTCCCTTTATTTCTTGTTTTCTGTGACAGAGAGGAAAATATCTGTGGATAGGGAACTTGGAGAATCAGTCTTCTATAAAAACAAATGTGTGTGCGTGAGTGCGTGCATGTGTGCGTGGGTTTAATCCAGATAATTGGAAATCTGGACCAGGTATGTGAGGTGACTATAACTGTCCTTTAAAGTGCATGTCTACTAGTGAGGCACCTCTCCGTGTAAGCAGACGTGGGCCTTGCTGTGCATAAATTAATTAGGTGCTATTTATATCTTGAAATGTTGATGCACTTCATGTCTGAATCCCATTTGAAACAACATTTCAGTTGCATATTCAGATAAAGCGTTGTGTGTGTGAGAGATGTATTAAGTGGACATGTCCTGGCTTAGACTAGATGCCGTCAGGGGTGTCATTACCTGTCCGTTTGACGTAAATGTCAGCGGTACTGATACCCGTGGGGTTAAAGGAACATGTCGGCTTTACAGCACAAGATGATGTGGGTGTCTCAAGGTCGCAGGCCTTGAATAAGCTTTTAGGAAGTCTGTAGCGTGGATGACGTTCACAAAGCTTTCTTTTCCACTCATACTTAAACCTCACGTTCACTGCCGAGAAATGCCTCAGTAATACTCAGTATTTGTACTTCCGAAACCATCAGTGCTTCAAACCCCACCTGCAATTACAGCTGATCCACCGCTCCATTTTGTAATTATAGAAGAACTACAAAATAGAAATGGATAAACCAGACCTATACTTTTGGAATTTATTTTCTGCTTTTTTTTTCTAAGAACGATAATAGACAAAGTGCAACACGAGTTACCTTCTTTTTCTTTTCTTTTTTTTTATCTAACGAGCAGTACAGACTGGCCACTGGGTTTTTGCTATAGAACATGGAGGCAATGTATGTGTTAGGGGGGCATCACACAGTCATCAGACAAGCTCTTGGGGATGGTTAATGAACAACTGCTGTTTCCAATCAGACATAAATGACTTTTTCTTGTTTAGAAATTCCCAGTGCACGTGTGCAGGTGCTGAGTCTGGGCAGTTATATTATGAAACTGGATCTCAGCAGAAGGCCACAGCTGAACCCCGCCAGGCCCTCACCAATCAACGCACAGCGCAGCACTCCACCTTCTGTGGGCTTTGGGGTCAAGACACTTCATTCTGAAAACCTGTTGAACTTGGATGGGATTCCTATCGTCATTCCACAGTGTAGGAGCTGGCCTGCACGCAGACAGAACCCATCTTAGTTTCACAGACCTACATTTCAAGCTCAGAGACAGGAGCTACAAATTCACTTGACTTATACACCGATCAGCCGTAACATTATGACCACTGACAGGTGAAGTGAATAACACTGATAATCTGAAGACTAGCTAAGCCACTCCAGGACCTTAATGTGCTTCTTCTTGAGCCACTCCTTTGTTGCCTTGGCGTGTGTTTTGGGTCATTGTCATGCTGGAATACCCATCCACGACCCATTTTCAATGCCCTGGCTGAGGGAAGGAGGTTCTCACCCAAGATTTGACGGTACATGGCCGCGTCCATCGTCCCTTTGATGCGGTGAAGTTGTCCTGTCCCCTTAGCAGAAAAACACTCCCAAAGCGTAATGTTTTCACCTCCATGTTTGTCGGTGGGGATGGTGTTCTTGGGGTCATAGGCAGCATTCCTCCTCCTCCTCCAAACACGGCGAGTTGAGTTGATGCCAAAGAGCTCGATTTTGGTCTCATCTGACCACAACACTTTCACCCAGTTCTCCTCTGAATCATTCAGATATTCACTGGCAAACTTCAGACGGGCCTGTACATGTGCTTTCTTGAGCAGGGGGACCTTGCGGGCGCTGCAGGATTTCAATCCTTCATGGCGTAGTGTGTTACCAATTGTTTTCTTGGTGACTATGGTCCCAGCTGCCTTGAGATCATTGACAAGATCCTCCCGTGTAGTTCTGGCCTGATTCCGTTCTCATGATCATTGCAACTCCACGAGGTGAGTTCTTGCATGGAGCCCCAGACCGAGGGAGATTGACAGTTCTTTTGTGTTTCTTCCATTTGCGAATAATCGCACCAACTGTTGTGACCTTCTCACCAAGCTGCTTGGCGATGGTTCTGTAGCCCATTCCAGCCTTATGTACGTCTACAATCTTGTCCCTGACATCCTTGGACAGCTCTTTGTTCTTGGCCATGGTGGAGAGTTTGGAATCTGAATGATTGATTGCTTCTGTGGACAGGTGTCTTTTATACAGGTAACAAACTGAGATTAGGAGCACTCCCTTTAAGAGTGTGCTCCTAATCTCAGCACGTTACCTGTATAAAAGACACCTGGGAGCCAGAAATCTTTCTGATTGAGAGGGGATCAAATGCTTATTTCACTCATTAAAATGAAAATCAATTTATAACATTTTTGACATGCGTTTTCTGGATTTTACCTACCATTAAAGTTATAAATAAACCTACCATTAAATAAACAAATAAACCTACCATTAAAATCATAGACTGTTCATTTCTTTGTCAGTGGGAAAACGTACAAAATCAGCAGGGGATCAAATACTTTTTCCCTCACTGTATTATAATAATAAAATAATTATTTTTTTATAATTAATATTTTTTTCCTACAAGGTACAGTGGATATAAAAATTCTACACACCCCTGTTAAAATGCCAGGTTTTTGTGATGTAAAAGAATGAGACAAAGATAAATCATGTCAGAACTTTTTACACTTTTAATTTGACCTATAATGTGAACAATTCTATTGAAAAACAAACTGAAATCTTCGAGGGGGAAAAATGAAAAATAAAAACCTTACAATAACCTGGTTGCATAAGTGTGCACACCCTCTTATAACTGGAGATGTGGCTGTGTTCAGAATTAACCAATCACATTCAAACTCATGTTAAATAGAAGTCATTACACACCTGCCATCATTTAATCACAAATAAAGTTCAGCTGTTCTAGTAGGATTTTCCTGACATTTTCTTAGTTGCATCTCAGAGCAAAAGCCATGGTCCGCAGAGAGCTTCCAAAGCATCAGAGGGATCTCATTGTTGAAAGATATCAGTCAGGAGAAGGGTACAAAATAATTCCCAAAGCATTAGATATACCATGGAACACAGTGAAGACAGTCATCATCAAGTGGAGAAAATATGGCACAACAGAGACATTAACAAGAACTGGGCGTCCCTCCAAAATTGATGAAAAGACGAGAAGAAAACTGGTCAGGGAGGCTTCCAAGAGGCCTACAGCCAGATTTAAGGTGCTGCAGGAATTTCTGGCAAGTACTGGCTGTGTGCTACATGTGACAACAATCTCCCGTATTCTTCATATGAATGGGCTATGGGGTAGGGTGGCAAGACGGAAGCCTTTTCTTACAAAGAAAAACGTCCAAGCCCGGCTGAAGTTTGCAAAAACAAACATCAAGTCCCCCAAAAGCACGTGGGAAAATGTGTTATGGTCTGATGAAACCAAGGTTGAACTTTTTGGCCATAATTCCAAAAGGTATGTTTGGGGCAAAAACAACACTGCACATCACCCAAAGAACACCATACCCACAGTGAAGCATGGTGGTGGCAGCATCATGTTTTGGGGCTGTTTTTCTTCAGCTGGAACCAGGGCCTTAGTCAGGGTGGAGGGAATTATGAACAGATCCAAATACCAGGCAATTTTGGCACAAAACCTTCAGGCGTCTGTTAGAAAGCTGAAGATGAAGTTCATCTTTCAGCACGACAACGACCCAAAGCACACATCCAAATCCACAAAAGCATGGCTTCACCAGAAGAAGATTAATGTTTTGGAATGGCCCAGCCAGAGCCCAGACCTGAAATGTCCTCGCAATCTGACAGATTTGGAGCACTTTTGCAAAGAAGACTGGGCAAATATTGCTACGACAAGATGTGCCATGCTAATAGACTCCTACCCAAAAAGACTGAGTGCTGTAATAAAATCAAAAGGTGCTTCAACAAAGTATTAGTTTAAGGGTGTGCACACTTATGCAACCAGGTTATTGTGGGTTTTTTATTTTCCCCCCCCAAAGATTTCACTTTGTTTTTCAATTGAATTGTTCACGTTATAGGTCACATTAAAGGTGGAAAATGTTCTGACATGATTTATCTTTGTCTCATTCTTTTACATAACAAGAACCTGGCATTTTAACAGGGGTGTGTTGACTTTTTAAATCCACTGTGTTTTTATCAGGTGACATGGCATAATAGCACTGTGCCTGTACATGTACCTCCTTGAGGGGGAGTAAGGTACAGTAAATAACTTTGCAGAACAAAAAAATGCTTGTCAGATGTCTTGCATGTTTTAAAAATCACTGGAAGGATGGCTCCAATATAATTTCTATTGCAAGGTACTTTCACTTTCCTTACACTATAGTATTTTTACACAACGAGAAAGAGAGGAAACAAGACAAATTGTGCCACATTTGACCACCATTTACATGAAGTTTCAGTTTTCATTGGCCAGTACTGACAGACAAACCAAGAGAGGGTTGTGGGTATGAGTCAAGGAATTCAGTGGCTCTCAAAAGTATTCACCCCCTTGGACTTTTACCAATATTGTGTGACAACAAGAAGTTCGAAAAATATCGTTAATATCAAAGTGAAAAATAAAATCTGCAAATTGTTCTCAATGAATTACATTAAATATAAAACAGATAATTGACTGTGTAAGTATTCATTCCCTTTGCTTTGACACACCTGAATGAGCTGCTGTAAAACCAGGTGTCCTTAGAAGTCACATGATTAGCTGAATGGATTCCACCTGTGAGAAAATATGTTTTATATGATATCAGGTTAAATACATCTTTCTGGGATGTCCCACAATTAGTTAGTACAATTTCTAACAAAAAGTCAATCATGAAGACGAAGTCAAGCATGTCATTGATAATCCCCCGGAACTGAAAACTGAAAACCTTATCAGACTTCTAAGGCAGTGACAGAGTCCAGTAGTACAAAGGGTGGGTGTGGTTAGTGATGGGTCAGAGTTCAGCAGGGTTACGGGGTTATAGTCCTCGACAGGTGAGCTGGGAGGCTGTGTTCATCAGAGACATGTTTGAGACCACCTAAAGTGAGACAAAATGAAGACCAAGACTGGAGCAATTGAGTACTAGTTATGACCAAGACCGAAGCGGGGGCGAGACTGGGGCGAGACTGAGACGAGACTGAGACAGTAAGGAAAGTGTGTGTGAGTCAAGACCAAGACCTGGAGAAATCAAGTTTTTTTTAAAGAATGGGAATGGAAATGTTTGCACAAAGTACCACAATATCTAACCTCTTTATTAACACATACAGTATAAGCAGTTCCCACCAGACACAGCCTTTGAATTGGCTAAACCTAGTGGTCCTTCAGTTTCCACTGAACTAGGAAAGTTTGAGTGTGATTGAAATGTCTAGGCAACATTTCTTACAGCCTCTCTTCCTTGGCAATACCTTCGCTCTCCTCCATCCCCTCACCTCTGTTTTTCGGTTTTTGCTCCTGTTTCTTTTGCTTTCCCAAAGTTAATCTTTGTTTGGCTGTACAATTTCCATTTTCCTCTATGTCAGTCAAAAAACAAAGCTAAAGGTTAATCACTGTCTTTAACAAACTATGTAATTCTAACTTTGTAATTCAGTGATATACAATCAACAGTTGATTTTGTGGATTTAGCCTCAATGTAAATGTACACTAAAATGTAAGTAATTATGACCATTGTCAGCTCTACCTGGGTTTGTGTAGCTTGGATATTACCCAGTGTCCTAATTGATAAAATGATAATTTGACAAGACAATTGATAAAATGCATTGATAAAATGACAAGGCATTGATAAAATGACAAGACAAGAATGTTTTCAATGACCCCAGTCGGGTTTTAGTAAAATGATAGCTACACACTTAGTAAATATATTTTATAATAGCTAAATGCATAATTGACAGATTGCAATCCAAAAAGATCAAGGTGATACTGAGGTAGATTAAAGTGTATGCACATTCGAATTCACTTGAGTTCAATAAACAATGATCTTGGAGTATCATTAAGCTGTTACATGTTTTTCAATAATACTCGTCAATAAATATGTTAAAAACAGCTTTTGCAGAAGCCAGAGTCTCTCTTCGAAACATATAAGCTATCTTAATTTGGATTCTAATCCATCATACATATAGCTAGCTAGCTACAGTAGACTAACATATACACATGGTTTCCATAAAAAATTATTAAAACACCACATATTTCAAACATCATATAGCTAACATTTTTGCAAATATATGTGCCAACTCAGGAAAGTTCCTGCTTGAGAGGGAGATTTTTTCTAGTTTACAATAAAAAATAATTCCTTGGCTATAGTATTCTTCAATACATTTCCGGAATATGAAAGGCCAGCATATTTGATCCCCAGTGATGCTGGGGACTGAAAACAATTCAGTGCATGATCAAACTGAAAAGCTTGGAGAAAGCTGAAAAGCTTGGAGTAAAATCCTGTCTCCGTTGTGTAGATTCAATGCATATATAATGTGACTATTAACTTAGCTCAAGGCATTCTGCCACTTAGGTCACTTCATCAATAAGGCCCTGCTGATGTTCTCTGCATCACTCTATCTTTTCCTGTTTGTGTTTAATTTAAAGGGATAGTGTGGAAAACCATGGTATCCATTAATTTATCTGATGCAAGGTGTGTACAAAAATGGCTTGGTAATGTGTGAGAGCAATGCATCTTTTCCAAGAAGTAGGATTAACATTTTTGAACTTTTCCCAATACAAACACTTGGTACAGTCGAAAATGTGAAGAGGCAGGACATCAACTACACAAAAATCCAGTGTGGTGCCCTCTTTGACCTGGGGTCAGCAGTTCATCTCCCTCCATTGTACATCCCTGGAGTCCAAAGACAAGGGCAGCTTTCCAGGCACTGACCCCAGACAATACGTGCAGGATCGGCAAGCACTGACAAACAGCATAAGGGGCCCCGACATTGGAAATCAAGCAAAGAAAGAGAGAAGGGGCAGGAATGGAGATGAGGTCAATGAACTTTACACGTCATAGCTGGACTGTGATACTGACCATCAAAAGCTTTTCAGATGCCACTTGAAAATGCAATTGCCTGAACTTGGCGTCATGCACAGTGTCCTCTCTCTTCATAAAAGTTATCCAAATGTCTTGACTTGCCTTATTCAACTCTGGGCTAGACTTTAACAACCCAGCACAATGGCCAATATGGCACTTTTTAGTTTTTAGCTTTTTTAGTGTTCTACCACTTTGGATTTCAAATGATACAGTTACTATGGGGTTAAAGTGCACTGATAGCTGTAATTTGACTGTATTTGAATCCACATCGGATGAATCATTTAGAAATTACAGCACATTTTGGACATAGTCCCCCCATTTAAGAGTGCCAGAAGTATTTTGACAATTGGCCTCATAGCTGTTTCTCATTAGTCAGATGTTTGTTTGCATCGTTAGCCTAGTTTTGATTCACTGCTTTACATTTGTGGTCTGTTGCTAGTGTATGAAACAGGGACAAAAGAAATGTCAATGCATTTCAAGCTGGCTATCATGATACATAAATCGGAATAAATCAATAAGAGACATAGCCAAAACATTAGGCGTGCCAAAATCAACTGTTTGGTATATTAACAAGGACTGGCTCACTTGTCTTCATTGATTATATAACTGCTGATGGCAGCAGTAGGATTCATTCTGAAGTGTACAGAAACATCTGGTCTGTTAAGATACATCAAAGTTCACAGAAAGCAAAAACACATTACACTTGTTTCATGCACATATGACTATTTAGTTATATGCTGTGTTGCTGCTGTCATAACCAACGGCGTTTTTGCTAAAACCAACTTTTGGTTAATCTTATATAGGTTGAAATTATGTTTTTGATTATGGTTTTAAGAAACCGAGCTGATATAAGACAGGAAAATGACAAATTCTTGACAATCAGTTTGAAAATAGCAGATTGCTGGGTTTAGCAGGTTGGAATTGCCAAGAAAATGTCCATTTCACACTAGCGCCTTCTTAAGGCCAGACAGAAAATAGAACCCTGGATGCTCCGCTGTTCAGTCTTCAATGTCTTCAGCAATTTAACATTATTACTTAGGCTTTCTACCCATTTTGTGGTGAATTTTATAAACAAGGAATACATATTTATAAATACATCAAAAGCAATCACTCTACCCTCAGTCAGGGAAAGCCATACATTGGGTATTGACTGTCTCCAACATTGGGGATGAGACCAATTTCTTGAACAGAGAAGCTAAAAATACAACATGCCGACATGTCGTCCACTTTGCTGCCTGCTTGCTTTGGAAGGTTGTGTTTTTCCTCTCCTGATGTATTTTTACAGGAGATGTTTACCCAGGGACTTTGGGTGAGCTGTAATTTGGGCCGCCCCGAACGGCTTCGGAGAGAGAAAAGGCTGTGGCCACTGACCGCAAGGCTCCTCCTGTCCTGCTGATAGCACACGTGTTGCGTGCCGGGTGCCTCACTGTCCAGTATCCCGGCTCCAGGAGGGCCTGAGCTCTGTCACGTCCCCAGGGCACCGGGTGCTTCCCTGGGGCGGCGGGTGCTGTGGGTCTAGAGGGCTGTGCCATGTGGCACAGATGGCTCCCTCGTGGGTGAGAGCTGCATGTTGGCACATCGTTGCGGAGAATGGCCCAGTCTGGATCTCACACCCCTCATTATTCAATTTGCTCTGAAGTGACTCACTCAGGGATACACGCTTTGTCCCTTTTCTCTCTTTCACTCTCTCCCTCTCTACAATGGGCCCACTCGGTTCAGTTTGTTTGTTTTATGTATGTTTTATTATGTTACCAGTTATTGATTTTTCTGTCCTGATTTTGTCCGTGATCCTAACCCAGGCTTAGATTAACTAACATTGTAACATTCCATGTGGGTAAATAAGAGGCTTTTACAATCTGGGAACGACATCACAATTAATGCAACTCACATGTTCAGTCTGTTCAATCTATTAAACCAGTGGTCATTAGGTTAGTAATACACACTGACAAGGTGTTGCTTGTCGTGAACCTTTGATACCTGTTCATGTCTACTTTTATAAAAATGTTATACTCCTCAGCTTGCATAGTTTAGAAGGACAAAAAAGTTGGCTTCTCTTGATTCTTTTGCTTTATTTCCTATATACGTATGTGTCTTATCATATTTGTATTTTATGTTAGACTAATCTAAACCTTCCAAAACATGGCTGAATATCTATTCTAAAAGTATAACCACTGAGCACAACAATTTGAAAGATGTGTTTTAACGTATTTTCAACCAGAACAATGTCTTTTTAAAGTTTTGTGGTTATAGGGTGGAGTCCTGTAGCCTTACAGGAGTTCTAGGAATGTATGAGAACGATAACCTTTAGTTAGGCTCTTAAAAAGTCATGACCTTGGATTAAAACTGTTAATTTACGCTTAATATAGGTAAATGAAGACAGCTGACGACTCCTCAGCAAGTGAAGAGCAGAAGAGTTTTAGCAAATGCACATTTTATTTATTGCAGCTATTTTGAAGAGCTGAGACTCATTTACACAAATGAGTGACAGCTGGTCCCCAAAACAATGCTTCTCTTATCCTCTTACAAGGCATAAATCCAAACTTATTTTGGTAATCCCTGACAAATATTCTCTTTGGATCTGCTAATAATCATCAAAGCTTCTCTGCTGATTTTAACTTCTGCTGAATTCCCACGCACAAGAGGCTTTGTGTGCAATGGTAAATAAAAGAGAGACTAACACAAAGAAAGTCAAGTATTATAAAGTCAAGTATTTTGTTATGCCTGACATAATATGGGCTAATATAACACTTACTATCTCTAAATCATACCAAAACTTTAAGACTTTCACAGGATAGGCCAAAAAAAGCCTTTTATTTTGTGTGGATTGCAGCACAAAGTTTCACCTCCTGGGATTCCACTGTGTCCAGCTAAACTCTACCCATATGAGCATACACCTGGAAAGGAAAATGCATCTTTTTTGATTGAAAATACATCTCTTTAACTATTTTGCTCACTGGGTAAACTCTAGGGCCTTTATGAACTACAAGAAGTTGAGAGAAACAAATAAACGAGAGGAACAAGGTAGAAACGTCTTATTTTAATAATGTTGAGTTAAGCTTCTGGTTTACATTAGCATGTATAGACAGACAAGCTGAGTGAGGGTTCTTGGTACACAACAACTTGACCAGCCCCTTAGCAATTTCCAGGCGTCTTTTCATAAGGCATATCAAGTCTATTCACTCTAAGGTAAGTTACACAAATCTGAATAAGAACAGTATCTGCCATTTGCTCGCCCTTTCTCCACCTTAGTCCCCCTCAAATCAATCTTTGAAATTCATGGTATTGTAGAAACCTCAGATGGATGCTTTTAGAAGAGGCAGTAAAACAGTGACCAAGTGTGGGGAGCAGCGGCACTATTCCCAGTTAAACACTGAAGTCCAGCGTGAGATGCAGTGCCTGATTCACTCTGGTGACTGTTGCTCAAATGGCATTGCTATGTTGGTTGAGAGGAGAGGATCATACCAACCATCCTCCACACTCTACTTCACTTCAGCCCTAAACCAATCTCTCCATTTCTATGCCACAAAAGTCTAGCCACCTCCCTAGATCAACAGGGAGGATGTTGAAGAGAAACAAAATAAAAGAAAAAACTCTACAGAGCAAAGAAAACCATTGAGATGGCAGAAGCACAATTTATGGTATTACAAATATAGCTGGGGATGTTTTGGCCGGCGAGGGTGCTTTTGTTCAGTCCTGTTGACAGTGAGGAATGGTAAGCTCACTATTTGCTTTCCTTCATCTACTTCCCATCTCTGATTCTATCGATGCAGGCCAAGGACCATGCATTTGGTGTGATGCGACAAGGCCCTGCATGTTTAAGCAAAGTCCCCTCTAAAACTGTCATCTCGTCTGATAAATGATAGACTGTTGGTGTTTTCATTCGTTTGAAAAGAATATGTTTTAACTGAGTGCATATTAGACAATTTAGTTGTAAATGAACCGCAAGGACCAAATGGGGTCATTGTACTGACTGGAGAACAAGAAACTATGTGGGATGGCAGGTTAAGTTACGGCCTAAGAGAGGTACATATGACAAAAGTTTTGGTTGTGAAGCTGAGTTCCTGAACGGTTAGAAGGGGCACATCAAAGCAAACACTTTGCTATGAAGTCAGGGTCTATTAGAAAAGTAAGGGAATAATGCTGACCACTTTTGTTTTTTTCCAGACCTTTAGCTTCCGGGTGTCATCGGATACCTCCATGCCTTTGTCCTGTCTAAACTATTAGGCTAGTATCTCAGGCCGCCGGGGCGCCATGTGACAGCACCAAACACACTCTGTCATTCGGCTGTTCCCCCACTGCCCGATGAGGTAATGCTTCTCCATTCAAAAACAGAAAGGTGCTCGACGAAAAAAAATGGGTCATAAACTTTCATTGTGGGATGGGTAATTGGAGCCGCTCGCATAACCGCGTGCCTGCCAACATCGTCTTCAGATAAACTATTCTTCAATGGCTAACCATAGTTAACACTGGCGACAGTGCCTGGCTTAATGTCTTGTCTTATCTGCAGCGACCTGAATGGAACAAATCCTCTCATGTCTACGTCGCGCTGCACCTGAATGAAAGTTAAACATTTATTCCCGAAATCCCGTCATGGACCTTGGTGCATTTATGTCGGGCGTTCTTATACTCGCGTCACTATTACAGCAGTGTTATGGAAGTAGGCTTTTCGTCACATTGTACAGTTATTATTGTCAAAGTGGGGGTTTCTATTGTTCAAATTTTATCCACACCAGTTGCTTGAGTCTAAGCCTTTAAAGGTACGCCAGCAAAACTGCTCGCATATTTACCTTATGCAGAGAGAGACTCGCTGTGCAAACTCAGTTTAGTTCAGATATTGGTCTGGTGTGACCCAGTTGGTAAAACATGACATTTACAATACCAGGATGTAGTTTCTGTATCTACAGAACGCCCGTGTGAGTGTATAAAAAAATGTATGCTTCCACTACTGTAAGTCATTTCACTTAAGAGTGTCTGCAAAGAGGTTCAAAGGATTTCCTCCTGCAACACATTAAGCAATTACAGCACATTTGGTCTGAATAGGCCAGACAACCTGAGGGCCAACTAAAGCTAGTGTGGGTGACATTTTCCCTGGATGAAACTTTGTTTGAGCACTGTGTCTTGTCCTGGGTTGTGCCTGCTGAGGTTGTCTCTGTCTGTGACGAGGAAAGAGTTGGATTCGCCAAGGTTCTAGCCGGGCACGTGAGTTTGAGACTCATAGATGCCAGAGGAGAGGGAACAGAGAGTTTGGGGTGTATTCAGAGCAGTGAAACGTCCACCAGGTGGCATTGCCATAGCCCGCTGGTACTGACTTTCAGGCCTGCCAATAGGGTGCTCATTCTGGTGACAATTAACTCCCACACTGTGTACTCAACCAGCTAACCTCTATTGAAACCCACACAGTCAACACCTCCATCCTCCTTTGACCCTTTATTCCTCTCCGCCATTCTTCCGGGTCGTCTCTTAGTCGTCTCCGTCATCCTTGAAATCTGTCACCTTTGTTACTGCATGTCCCTTTTGTTATTCAACACCATTGTACTAAATTGAGTGGCACTCGCTGGCTTACTCAAAGATCGGTAACTAGATTTCCATTCAACCATTTTTTGCAGATACTTTGTCCCTTCAGCATGGTGGAATCCTCAACCGATCTTCATACCTGGTTCTGACGTTATCCAAATATTGTCATTTATGGTCTTTTAATCATGTTAGCATAATCAGAATGCGGACAAGATCGGGAGAATGGGTGCATGTTATCGCTAGGTATAAACATTCCTTTTTGTGTCTCTCAAATCTATAATCAGAGAAATGTCATACATTTCAGATACTGAATGAATCAAATAACCAATATAATAAAGTAAACTTGGAGCCAAGGGACTCTTTGGTCCTACCATTGCAACTCGGAACAGCAGGCAGTTTATTTGCTACGGATTGAAGAACATACTATTCCATGAACTTCAAATGGTAGTAAAGGCGCTTGGTGATGAGCTTGGTGCTTCTTTAAAGAAATGTGGGAGGGTCTAATAGCTGAGGATGGTGCTTGATTGCCATTCAACAAATAATAATAATCTCACACTAGTCCATAACAATCATGCTAGCTTGTTGTCTGGGAATGTTTATTTTTGAACATCTCTTTTTGATGAATGTTGGGAATGAAATCGCAATGGTGCTTTGCTCCCTGATTTACATACTTGTTTTCATTACTAAAATAAAAATAATTCACTATAGATGGTGTAGCCTCACTACAGAAACAGTAATGAGTAAAATGAGTAAAAGGTCATCACTACTACAGGGTTGTCTGGTTGTCCCACTTAGAATCCTTTAGGTGAATGTTTTGACTGCACCCCCAGTAACTCTGGATTACAGTGGCGTCTAAATGACAATGTAAGAAAGCCCATCAATTTATTCCATGCAAATATTTTCAGACAATTAGGTCAGGATTGAGACATATTTTTTAAATGAATAGAGCCTATGTGAGGTACAACACATACAGCATGCAACACGCACACCTGTTAATACTGTTATAAATCTGTTATTTGGCATTATGTACTTTATACATTTCAGACAAAAAAAACAGCTTGGTTACAATCAGAGTTCCAACACAGAGTCGACGTGGAGGACGTATGTTTGTCCAGGTTTTAGGTCATTCTAGCTTGTAGGGATATTGTGAATCAGGGTGTTTATGGAGAGCGGAAGCATCAATACTACCCACATCGTACTGGCAAGCTTTTGAATAGAGCACATGTGCCAAGACCAGAGTGGGAACATTCAGTACTTGACTTGGGATTAAAGAGGTGCAGAGTGTCTGTCTCCATCTCTTAATTAGAGATAGAATCGTGTTTCAGAGAGAAACAAAATGTCAGGGCCTTTACATTTCTGTAATCAGACGAACATTTAGTTGCATTAGCCCAACCTTCCTACGCTATTTAATGTCATTGGGGGTATTTAGCTCATTCACATAAGAGCTAACAGGCATAGCATCATCTGCAGGCATTTGTTGCATTAGCTGCGTCACTTGGCCAAGCATGTAAGAGCAGAGCAGATTGATCATTTCACAGGCCTCCCTCGAGTCGCTACAGGAGCTCGGGGCGAGAACTGAGCGAGGAGTGTTAACCAAGATCGGTCTGTGCGGATGAAGCTCTTGCCAAAGGAGTGAAGCTGCAGCAGGGGACCGGGACTGTGTGCCCATGCTCCATCCTGGATGTACACACGGGGCCTTGGTCAGGTTCAGGTTGCAGTGTTGGGTCTGTCACGGGGGGGGCAGGAGTGTTCCAGGCCTGTCCTGGGGAATGGAGTAGGGAGGGTAACCAAAATTAGACTGGGAGGGAGGTTTTTGGGTGAATTGGGGTGGCAGGCAAGGATGGAAGTGTTTTTGGCGAACTCGGCATATGATGAAACATGGTGTCGAATGCATATTGTGATTCCGCCCACAGTGTTTTGCTAGACACTAGTCGAATAAAAGATCGCAAGCATTGTTAACATCAGGTGAAATTAAATGCTTGCTTTTAGGATCAATCATTTTCCTGGACATCATGAACAACAACAGCTTTGTTATATACAGGTAATGGCAGTCCTGAGTTGGGGTTCAGAGGTACGGGTTAGTTAAATGTTTCAGGTTTTAAGGTTTATTTGTCAAATGCAATGAAATTCTTGTGACATGGCACCGACAACTACAGAGTGAGATTTAAGAAGAGTATATAAGCAAAAATATAGCTACACAGAAAATAATAATAAAATAAAGCAACAATATACATAACACTGTACGCTAGCAGCAGTTTAAAATAAGGAGTTCTGTAAACTAGCAGCAATCTGGGTAGTATTATTGAACATTTAGATATGGCAAGTATGGCAGTATATACAGTACATAACAGTGTAAACTAGCAGCAATTGGTAGAATTATTGAATATTATAGATACATTTGAGTGCAATAAGCTATTGAATGGTGGCATAGCATGCTTCAGCTTACAACGTAGAGATAATTTAAGAAGAAAAACTTACACACAGCAAAAATATAGCAAGAGGATAAAGCAATTATATACATAACACTGTACATAGCAGCAGTTTAACCAGAAAAGGAACCAGGCAAGCCTATTTCAGCTGGCCCACAATTAGAAAGGATGAATGTTGTTGTCCCTGGCTGGTTTTGAGTTGCAGTTTTCAATGTGGCAAACTGTGTCTTTAACCATTATTTTATTTAAACAGCCGGAATGCAATTTTTACCTCCGCCATTACATTTTTGCTGAAATAACGTAGACAACAAACGTTTATTAACAGAACTAAAGTGTACTCTTGTACAAAGATTACTGTAGATGGCTAACTAATAGCTATACAGCCTACCTATAACGAAAACAATGACTTCACTCACTCCATAGCTGGTTTGTTTCTTTAGAAAACAATAACAGTATAAAAGGGTCCCGTAATACAATTATTCTCTTAAATATATGAGATTGATGATATTACAGAGCGGATATATTTTGTTGTGTGATGACTGAAAAGTACAGAGTGGATAAATATTTCTGAAACTAAAATTGGACCGTCTGAGAGGGGAATCAAATCCGGGTCAAAATACTGAAGACTGGGAATATTCCCACAAGACCACATAGCCTGCTGGGCCTCCTCAGCTCTGTATCATCTCCAAATGTAATTTTTCCCCAGCCAGGGGAATCAAACCTGGGTCAAAATATTAAAAGTTGGGGAGATTCCCACAAGACCATAGGGCTTGCTGGTCTTTTTCTGCACAAGAGGTTGTGATATAGGAGAACCCCAAAAAGCATGATGTGTAAAATCCACCAGTAATAGTCGCAAAATAACCGTAAAGTCTTATTTTAGGCTTACTATACCGTAGATGCATAATTTTTTTACGTGTGCAGAGTGTCGGTATAGCTTCTCAAAATTAGATAATTTTGTCGCATTAACATCACAAGTTTGAATATTTAGCTAGACACCATTAAGCAGTGTGTTAAATAGTCACAATATAATAGTAAACACTTTTATTTTAGGCTTACTATAACATAGCTACTGGTTGTAGCCGGCAAAGTTTTTGTCTATCCTGAACAAATCCTAATGTAGCAGCCAGCAAAGTTTTTGTCTATCCTGAACAAATCCTAACATAATTTGTTTTGGCCGTGTCAAGGCTCGAACACCAGTCCCTCTGCATGGAAGTATGTGACTCTAAGGACTACACTTAACAAGGGGTAGTCAGCCAGCCAGACAGCCAGTCAGTCACTCACTCATTCACTCAGCAAGAGACATTCATACTTCTTGGCTGACTCCGCTTACGCGGTCTGGCAAATAGATTACTGTAAACTAGCAGCAATATTGGTAGTAGTATTGAATATTATAGATATGGGAAGTATGGCAGTAATATAAATAAAAAGTGTAAAATAGCATCAATTTTGAAAGAGTATAGATATGGGGAGTATGAACAGTATGGTAGAAACATTGAGTATTTTAGATACATATGAGTGTAATATGCTTATAAATGGTACATGCAAAGGAATAATCTAATGCCCATTAAAAGTACCTGAAAGGACATCAGAGCATCTGGAATGTTTGTGTGTGATCAGTAAGATCATGGATCAGTGCTGCTGGTTGTGGTTATGGCCTGAGGGAAAAAACTGTTTTTGAGTCTGGAAGTGCGTACTCCGATGCTCCGGTAGCATCTACCAGCACGGCAGCAATGTGAACAGGCTGTAGCCTAGGTGGCTGTGATCTTTGATGATGTTCCATGAGATGAGACCCAGGATGGTAGTGTTGTCTGTGAATTTGAGAACGATGTTGGAGCTGTGTGTGGCCACGCAGTCATACGTGAACAGGGAGTACAGGAGGGGACTGAGTACGCAGCCCTGGGGGCTCCAGTGCTCTGGATCAGTGCAGGAGAGGTGAGGTTGCCGAATTCTCACCACCTGGGGTCTGCCCGTAAGGAAGTCCAGGATCCAATTGCAGAGGGTCCCAGGGTCCTGAGCTTAGAAACAACCTTGGCAGGAACAGTAGTGTTAAATGCAGAGCTGTAGTCCACAAATGGCATCCTCACGTATGTGTTGCCTTTTTCCAGTTGGGAGAGGGCGGTGTGTGTCGTCAGGGCGATGCCATCGCCCGTAGATCTATTGGGGCGGTACGCAAATTGAAAGGGGTCCAAGGTGTCAGGAAGGGTGGAGCAGATGTGAGTTCTGACCAGTCGCTCAAAGCAATTCATGATGGTGGAGGTCAGTGCTACAGGGCTTTAGTCGTTCAGGCAGGTGATGGAAGGTTTCTTCTGTACAGGGACAATGGTGGTCTGTTTGAAGCAGGAGGGGACTACAGACAGAGACAGGGAGAGGTTGAATATGGAGGTGAAAACCTTCGCTAGTTGTTCAGCGCACCCCCTGAGGACACGGCCTGGAATGCCTTCTGGCCCTGGTGACTTCCGAGGGTTCACTTTTTTTGTAGTCATCCTGGTCCTCAGCAAGCCTCACCAAAGGAATTGTGTTGGTCGCCTCAAACTGTGCATAGAAGGTGTTGAGCTCGTCTGGGAGGGAGGCGGTGGGACGTGCATCATTGCTATTTCTCCCTTTGTATTCTGTGATGTGTCACAGTCCACCCTACATGCATCTGGGGTCAGAACTGTGGTTGTTAGACTCCAACGTATCCCTGTATTCTCTTTTTCCATCTCTGATAGCCTTCTGTGGGTCATATCTGGATTTCCTCAAGGCCTCCAAGTCCCCAGAGCTATAGGTGGAGGTGCTCTGAGCTTAACACGGACATTACCATTTACCCAGGGCTTTTGGTTGGGGAAAGTCCTGACATTGACCCTCGGAACGACATCGTCCATGCATTTGGAGATATATGCTGAGACAGAGTTCATGAATATTTCAGCGAACATGGACATTGTGAATGAGAGGATAATGGTGGATGAAGCGTATCCTGTTTGGTCCTCAGGATATGAGCAGAGGTAGTCTTGCAATGCAAAAATTACACTTCATTTCTCAATCTCCTAAGGAGGCGGGTCTTCTGGCAATTCACCCTTGATTTCCATGATGTCAGATTGATTGTATGTGCAAAGCACCTTATTTGCGGCCCATGTCCAGCTTCTGTGACAAATTTCACAATGTTCCTGGCATTGTCTGTTGTGACAGGTATTATTATGTTGGTCCTCTCAAGTTTCCACAATGACACTGGCTCCTTCAGTGCTTCTGCCAAATGCATACTTGAGTGACTCATATGGGGAGGGGCGGTTGTAGGGAGTGTCGGTTTCACAGTACCTCTCATCTCCCACCAGTGCTTAGGTGGGGGTAAGGTGACTAGGCAACAGGATGGATAATTAACAGTATGAATTGCCTATGTGATTTGAAGGAGGCTTTTGTAAGATTTGCACCATACAAAGACAGAACAATTCTATTTTTTTTAATCAATTTCAAAGGGTGTTGGAGAAAGATGTTAATTTCAAAGGAGTACTTCACAAATACTTGTGTAGCTCCTTTTTCCCCGGACCCACTTTTTTTGACCAACCCCCTTTACCTACAGTACTGCACACCCATAGTTCCTGCTCCAGATAAAACACAAATGATAGCATTAGAATGGAAGAAAAACATCCAGCACCCCCAGAGTGTAACAGTACACTGTGGAAAAGAAAGTTGGAAGTTGAAATTAATTGAATGTGGTCAGATTGCTTAAAGGGATAGTTCATCCAAAATTCATATTTTTTTACTTTTTCACTTACCAAGCGATGTTCCAGAAGGCCCATAGAGTAATTTTTCCCGACTGTCCCAGTCTGTAATTAGCATTATTAGCATCATCCAAATTCATGAATAGAAACGTTTGCTGCTAGTTTACACTTAGGTATTTAATTGCTATATTTTTTTGCTATATTTTTGCTTTATATATTTCTTAATTCTTACTATGTAGATGTCGTGTGCCATTTTACAAGAATTTCATTGTGCAGGATGACACTGGGTTATTCGGTGCGTTTGATAAATAAACTTTGAACTTTTGGATTTTCTTTGTATCAATGTCAACTTCTGCTTGCTTGTTTGCCTGCTCGTGGATCTTGAGTTAATTAAATTCTACCCGCTCTGGTATTGTGACAATACCTCTGCCTCTCCCGAGTCATATTGGGGGAGAATCAATGGAGCAACTTCACCAATGAGACAAACAATTTATGTGAGAAACATTTTAATACAGAGGATCGTAACTTGCTTTCTAGCTAGCAAATACTAACTTTCATTTACTGTGGATACACTTACTCATTCCGAACTAACGCGTGCATTGATACAATTGTGAACAAAACTGACCGGTAAACACAGGAAGTACCCGTTTATACAAAATGAGAATTATATTGTGAAAATTAAAACTTTATTTTGAGGAATACAATATCGTCATGTTCTTTGAGGTAAACTAGACCACTTGTCTTAGTTTGGAGTGTTTTAGGGTAGTTTCCATTTGCAATGCAGCTTTGAGATACAGGTACGTACGGTTTCCATTCATGAATTTGCATGATGCTAATAACACTAATTACTGACTGGGACAGAGCTGAATAATGGATTGTTTTAAAAAATGACTATGTGCCTGAAGCACCAACTGGGAGTAAGGTTACTGTCACTGAAATGTGATTTTTGGACAAACTATCCCTTTAAGTGATTTTATGACTAATGTGCTGATTGACTTTGGTATTATTTGTTTTATACGTTTTATAGCTGTAAATGAACATAGCCACCTGGCCTGCCCAGGGACAGTATTGCATTGTGGATTTTGTAGTCGACTTGAGTCTCTACAATTTGATCTCATGTTGATACTTATTATAATCACTAAACAATTCACAATCTATGTATTGTTTACACATATTTACAATGTAAATCACAGACATATAGATTTGGGTGGTTTACTCTTTTACATGCCACATTCTTATTGCAAACACAATAACACTTGAATTTACATTAACATATCGATCAATCAATCAAATTAATTTTTAAAGCACTTTTTACATCAGTAGTTGTCACAAAGAGCTTTTACAAAACATCCAGTCGGAACATAGAACTCTCCAGGCACAATGGAGTCTCCATAGAAATGTAAGTAACATAGGAGGTATGTACACTGTATATGTACAGATTAATGTTAAATAAGAGGTTGTTTAAAATGGATTTATTTAAACCTAAAATGTTGCCCTGTAGCTTTCACATCTTGTGTCTGTTACTTGTTCATGCTTCAATCCAATTCCCTTGATCTTTTGAGCTGTATTGATGTATGGGCTTGTTCGGTTATTCCTGTTTTACTATCTTAGAAAAAGGCGAAAACCACACAAAGTGAGGACATTTGGCCGGTCCTCACTTTGAAAAGATGCTTTAACAGACTTGGGATTAAGCTTAGGGTTAGGGCTAGGTTTAGGCATTAAAAGGTTTCTTTATTGGCACCAAATTGTTGGTCCTCTCTTTGATAGTAAAACCAACTGTGTCCAACAGCGTGTGCGCACATTAATCTGTGTTTGTTTGCGGTATTTGAATTAAGGGGATCTCAGCTGAGCCCAAGGGTATAGGTACCTGTGCTTCAGGTGACTGGAGTTGCAATGTAACTCATGAAAATTCCTCCATTGTGGATGCTGGTTTACCTCTACCTGTTAAAATGAATTAACTGAAGGCATCTATCCCAAGACCACCTCACCATCTCATGTGGTTTCACTGAGACATGTGAAGAGGAAATACACTGAACTTCCAGTGCACCTTGTCTCATTTTACAACACATGAATAGTTGACTATTTTAGGAGTGACCTAAAACAGCTAGACATACAAAGCTTTGAAAAGTCATGTAAAAGATGTTAAAGATTCCTTGCAATGCATTAAACAGATTTATAAATACCACTGCGCCTCTGGTAGGGTTGCTTGTCATATAAAATATGTTTATAGATGGACATTATTTTGCAATCTCCTTCTAATAAAACAAGAATAAGAATCCAAGATTTCATAAGGACTGAAGATAGAAAAAAGGCAAGCCTCTTCTTCAGTAAAAGCCTTGACCATACTGCTTGTGTCATTTAAGTCACACACACACTTAAACATGTGTTAACAGTTTTCAGCCAAACTGAACGAATTGGTTCTGTATCGTATCGCTCAAGTAGTTCATTCAGTCTTTTTTAGTAGTTTGAAAGGAAATGGTCTTTGTAGCAAATATCTTTTGAATTCAAGAGATCTCTGTTGTTAACGTCTTACAAGGGCAGTTTTATTTCAGTGCTTTACCTTGTAGCCTATCTAATCATTACTGTTTAAACAGTCTAATTGCCTTATTATCAATCAATCAACCAAATTGTGTGGCAGAAACCAGGTCAGCAACCCTTTTGGGGTGGCACGGTAGGGGTCAAAAGCATTGGGCCAGTAGACAAAAGGTTGCTGGTTCCAATCCCCAAGTCGCCAAAGTTCCAATCCCCAAGTCTGTCCCTGAGCAAGGAAGTAAAAGATGCATCATAGTACACCATTTTTGGACATGGGTTGTAAAAGTGGCATGGTCGAGCCAAAAATGTGTCCCTGAAAATGGTGTATTATGTCATTGATGTGCCAGTATGTGACCTGTGTCTTTAAAACCACTCGTTTTGAAACCTGAATTTCATAGTTAAATGAGGTTAGATAGTGATTCTACAGTACTTTCATAAAAATGGGATTACTCACATAAACAAGATGTAACACACTCAGCCCACAAAGGGAGGTTAAAAAAAATGTTTGCTATTGGTTTCTAGTCGACGCAAAAAAGAAAAAAGTGTTCTTAGTCAAACAAAAAAAACAGGCAGGTTAGACATGAACAACCAGGTGGACAATGACAGCTTGGAGTCGACAAGCCAGGTCGTCTTGAGGGGTGGTCCAACGTCTCAAGTCCAGATTCACCAGGACACCAGAGACTACTCATTTAGAGGGAAAGAATTATAGGGAGCTATCCTTAGGTCCAAACGGAAGCCTCAGCATATAACTCAGACTGACCCTAGTCCCCCGTCTCATAAACTAATGCAACACAGAAAATCGGGACTGAGAGGGTGGGGGGTCCGGAGACACTGTGACCTCGTCCGAAGATAACCCAGAACATGGCCATCAGGCAGGAAATATGTCCACCCACTTTTCCAAGCACCAGTCCACCAGAGAGACCCCAACTTACCACACACAACCCTGAACACAGAGTTAGGCCCACAGAGTTCACTCTCTTCGCACGAGCGTTAGGGATGGCATGGGGGAACACAAGAAAGCCAATGACTCAGCCCCTGTAACACCATTAGGGAGAGGATACGTCACTCTTATGGTAAACTTTTGTCAGAGAAATTTCTCTTATTATCTCTTATTAACTACATAGAGGACTAAATAACTTGGGATTATATCATTCCATGATCATATGTGTGGGTGTTTTTGATCTGCATATGCAGACTTAACGGCAGGTTATTAAGTTTTGGCCTGGCTAGTTATAGCCAGCTAGCTGGCTAATGTTTTAGTTTGTTAAAAATGCATCTGGACAAAGTACCAGGTGTGTGTTTACTTTACTTACTTTACACTTTCAGATTGTTGGAGAAGAACCAGAAGCGTGAGAGGAATCGGTAGTGGAGGAATGCAGTAGTGCTGAGGAACAGTGAAGACATCTAGCTACTATTCTAAACTTTGTGTGGTGAGATATCTGGTGCCTCGAGCTGCTGAGTCATCACACAAGTAGATCCCACACAGAAGGGAAGTCCAGCTGCCTTAAGAGCAGGCTCTTTCCTATACTTGACCTTTACCAGATAATCAGTAGACTCCATCATCACATCGATAATCCTCTGACAACCACACTCCACTTGAGCCATGATCTGACCGTGTCAATCAGCTGAGGATTGCAATATTCAAAGATTGCTTGACCTCTCATGATATATAAGCATTATTTTAGTTTGTTGTTTGCTCTAGAAGGTATTTGAGATTCTGTTACATTAGAATAGCAGTTGAGTATTATTAGTTGTGACACTATTCAGAAAGGTCATTTGTTAGAAATAAAGCACCCCAAACTCACAGGGATAAGAAAGTAAGAAGAGGTGCCTTTCCAATTTTGTCATTGATTTGACTATATCCCTGTCACCTCGCCGTGTAGCATTGCGGAAGAGACCCAGGTTGTAAATCAGCAGGGTTTCACTGTAACATGGAGATGTATTTGCATCGGTGGAGCCTGGATCGACCGGGTCTTTAGAAAGGTGGCTGTCTGGTTGGTTAGATGTGAGTAATGTTTTCCGAATAAGACAGGGCCATTCTGCAGGCAGCTCTGCTAGTGGTCCATTTTGCGGTGCAGTGGGTGGGAAGTGAGCCATACAAACAGTGAGATTCAGGGCACGACTCCGCCACCAGACCGTGGCTAATGGGAATTAAACAATGTATTAAAACGTTGTGCAGTCATGTTTCTGTCCACCACAGCAGTTAGATTTTTTTTAAGCTGAACCGCTGAGGACGATAAGCTATGGTCCAATAATAGGAAGAGTGGTCAGTTTGTTTATTTTTTAATTAAATATATTGTATGTCAGTTTACTATTGGAGTCATAGATCACAGATCTAAAAGGTTTATAGACACCAAGAAGGTCAAATGGACAGCTGGACATAAATCCTGTGGAACATCAGTTGGTATTCACTGAAGTTAGTCTCCAAACGTATGCTATGATGTAATAAACTGTATTTTCTTACAGTTATGCATTATCCTGTAATCAGTGAGGGACACTTCGATATTACAGTATCTATCATGCTTGACAGTAGTGATTCATTGAAGAATATTACAAGACTTTCGTTTAATTACAGTTATTACAGTTATTTTTTTGTAATTGGCGTTATCTAAGGTCCTGCATCATTACATTCATGTTCTCGCATGCACGAGCACTTTGTACAGAAACTAAATAATGATTCATATTGGATCAATGGGACTAGAGATGTCACATGACTCAGTCCTTATAAAACCCTGGAAAAAGGACGGTCAAAAGCTTCTGATGTCTTTAACACTGAAACGGAAATAAACTACAACATGTAAGTCCATCTCTCAATCCTCTGTTCATGGATAAACATGTGTGCTGTGCATTTGTTTCCTAGGACAATCTAAAAACATAGAAACATATTACAGTATAATTTGTACACGTCTGTGTGCATGTTTTGGAATCTGTTTGTATTACAGTGAATGATAAGTGTCACTATCTGAGCCTTGGTCTGTATCTGAGCCTA
>JACXGI010004629.1:39925-52561 GCA_016801175.1 Esox masquinongy | reverse complement strand
CTGCCTGTTCCCCGACTGTACTGCTGCCGCCAGCCCGTGTACCGACTCTCTGCCCGTCCCTGACCACTCTGCCTATCGCTCGTCTGCCCCTTCGCCGCTGTTACGTTAAACGCCTTACCTCCCGTCCCCGTCCACTCTACCTGCCCTTTTCCCACTCGCTCCCAGTCCGCGCTTGGATCCCCACCCGTGCCCGTGACACTGTGATCTTTCCTCTCGGCATGGTGTGTTTTACATTCAGTTGTATGAATAACACCATACTGGCCATGTTGCTTGTCTCTATCAGAGTCCTGTCTAAACTCTTTCCTACAGATCCCTCCTTTGATTGGTTCATATGGTACCCAATTATTTACCAATTATTTGCGGTTTGTGTGACAGAGAAAGAATTCCGGTGTATTTCTTTCTTTGTCACACAAACCGCAACGTAATCTGAGTTTGGGCATGCACTGTATATACACTGCTCAAAAAATAATAATAATAATAAGGGAAAATCTTAAATCACACATCGGGTCTCGATGAAGGAAATATATTAAAGATCAAAATCTTTACTGTACTTTGTGTAATTCATTGAGAATAAAATGACGTAACAACGGTCAATGGAAACCAACATCACCAACCGATTGACGGCTGGATTCAAAAACACACCGAAAATCAATTGAAAACACAAGAAGTTCCAGTTTGTGTGAATTTCATCACGGCATCTCATAATATGACTTGGTAGTGTGTATGGTCCCCATGGTCCTGGATGCACTCCCAGCAATGTCTGGGCATGCTCCTGATAAGAAGCCAGATGATGTCCTGGCGGGATCTCCTCCCAGACCTGGATCAGGGCATCAGTGAGCTCCTGGACAGTCTGTGGCCCTACATGGCGGCATCGGATGCACCGATACATAATATCCTAGAGGTTCTTAATTGGATTCAGGTCTGGGAACATGAGAGCCAGTCAATGGCATCAATGCCTTTGTCATCCAGGAACTGCCTACACACTCTGGCCACATGAAGCCAGGAATTGTCCTGAACCAGTAGGAACCCAGGGCCCACTGCACCAGGGTAAGGTCTGATGATGGGTCTGAGGATTTCATCTTGGTACCTAACAGCAGTTGGCTAGCACGTGGGGGCCTGTGCGACCCTCCAAGGATATGCCTCCCCAGACCATTACTGACCCACCGCCATACCGGTCATGGTGGATGATGTTGCAGGCAGCATAACATTCACCACAGCCTCTCTCGTCTCTTTCACGTTTGTCACATGTGCTCAGTGTGTACCTGCTCCAATCTGTGAAGAGAACGGGACGCCAGTGGCGGACCTGCCAATTCTGGTGTTCTCTGGCGAATGCTAATCGAACTGCATGGTGCTGGGCTGTGAGCACAGGTCCCACTAGAGGACGTCGGGCCCTCATGCCACCCTCATAGAGTCTGTTTCTGATAGTTTGGTCAGAAACATGCACACCAGTAGCCCACTGGAGGTCATTTTGTAGGGCTCTGGCAGTGCTCCTGTTCCTCCTCACACAAAGAAGCAAATACTGGTCCTGCTGCTGGGTTGATGCCCTTCTACGGCCCTGTCCAGCTATCCTCCTGTAACAGCCCATCTCCTAGTATCTCCTCCATGCTCTTGAGACTGTACTGGGAGACACAGCTAACCTTCTTGCCACAGCATGTATAGCTGTGCCATCCTGGAGGAGCTGGACTACCTGTGCAACATGAATGGGCTGCAGGTACTGCCTCATGTTACCAGTGGTGAAAGGGACACAAACAAAACACAACAACTAGAGAATAATTAGTCAGGAAGGATAAGGAGAGAGCAATTGTCTGTGGCCACCACCTGCAAAACCATTCCCTTTTTTGGGGTTGTCTTGCTGGTGTCTTGCCACTCCAATGTCACTTTCATTTGCACCAAAATAGGTGACATTGATTCACAATTGCTTATGCTTCCTAACTGGACAGATTGATATCCCTGACATTTAATTGACTTGGTGTTATACTGTGATGATTACATGTTCCCTTACTGTTTTTGTGCAGTGAATTTGAAAACAATTTCTTAAACACAAGCACTGTTTCCCAAACTTCCCAAAGGAAACAGAAAAGTACACATTGAAGTGTTTGTGTGTGCTAGTTACTAACTGCACTCACGAACTGCAGCTAAGGCCATATGGAGTGAAACCTACACAAAGGGAGCTCTCCAGGAACAGGATTGGTGACCACTAGGACTCTAAGGAATAAAAAGGTAAATATCCTTGAGTGGTCCAGTGAGAGCCCCAACCTAAATCCAATTGAAGATTTGTGGAATGACTTGAAGATTGCTCTTCATCGACACAACTCATGGAACTTGACAGCTATTATATTTTCAATGTAGTGTGCATTGTTTTTTTCCACTTAAAAGTTCCCTTTAAATGTGTGGGGTATAGTGTGTTGGTGAATGGGGAAAAAAAAACAATTTTGATACATGAAACTCTGTGGCACTGACACAGCATGATGTGAAAGATGTTCAAGGGGGTGTTGAATCTATAAGCCCTATCAGTTAGCCAACCATTTACATCAACACCACTACACCAACAGGCCATCTTATAATATTACTAATATAAATGGAAAAACATTACAGCATTTTTGCATTAACATATTCATAGATATCAGTAGATCAATTATAAATACAGTAGTAGATGAAGTTAGAAGGGTGAACTCCTTCACAATTCTGGTTAATGTAACACCCGTTTCTTGATAAATCAATGGACAGTAATTGGCAAGTTTATAAACTTGAATAAAATGTAATTGATATATAATAATTTAATCGAATTAAGGGGGAAACTGCTACTTTGAAGGAACAAGTAGTGCTGACTATTCCATTTGGCCAATGACAGGCATTTCACATTTCGCTCCACCCACGCGAGAAAAATCGAAATATCAAGTCGTTTTATGGTTAATGTGTAAAAAAAACAATATAACAAAATAAGTCAAAATCCGTTTTAGTAAAAAAACGAAATAACGGATAAACAAACGTGTTTCTTGATTCTGCTTGTTTCGTTTTGACGGGACAAGGAATTATACTCACGTACACGGACCGTAGAGCAAGCAGTTCTTACGCTTTACGGCAAGTTGATCGACGGATGAATGTACAGATATTTGACGCCGGGGCAACTGTGTAGAGTGGACTAGCGGACGACTAAGGCCTGCAACGTTACAGTTGGCAAGTGAAACAATGCTTTTGTTACTCTATTACCGGTAGCATTAGCTCGTTTGCTAGCTTGCTTCCTACGTTTATTATTGAGATTCAGCTTTGCACAGTCAGTACAGTAACTGAAGTTAATATTGGTAGCTAGTTACATTTATAGTAATGTGCTCAACAGGACCTGCCAAACGTTGCTTTAACGTTAGCCATTGTAGCTAACAAATCGTACTTGTACTAACATGTTAATAACTTGTCGTGGTTTGCCCGTCATCGAAGGTGTTTTGCTACAGTACTGCTAGCCATATGGCTCTGGCTTCTGCTTTGCCACAGAACAATATTGTACAATAGTTTATCTGAGATACAAATATAAAGAAAACATGTTATAATGCATTTTCAATATTTGTACGTGTTTTGTGTTTCATATGTCATTATACACTAACAGTGTCCTACGTAAGTGTTGGAGTATACTCTTTGCGCTGCTGGGACTTGACAAAAAGATTTCTTAAGTTAGTCACATGCTCAGCTAGCAGCAATTTGCATCACAGTTGTTTTTTTGGTTATATTGTCCATCTTTCATCCTCATTCTTTCTTCGTCTCTACTTTCCCAGCCTTCAGTACGGCACAGTGAAGTGCATTGCTTCTGTTTGAAGATGGGGCCTTTGCAGTAGTTTCTTCAGGGGAGGTATAAGCAGAAGCATGGCTTGCCCTGTCCAGTTCCTATGCCGGGCAGTCCGCACAGTGGGCCTGGTCCTTTTTTACTATCTCTTCTCCATAGGCATCACCTTTTATAACAAGTGGCTGATGAAAGTGAGTCTCGGTCACCCTGTGTGACCTAACATTGTATGGCGTTTTTTGCTGTGCAAGAAGTGTCATTTAATTCAGCATCACTGTTTGCGTGTCTTCTATCCATCTTTTTCCCTCTTTCTCCCAGGGTTTCCACTACCCACTGTTCATGACGCTGGTCCACCTTACCATCATATTCTGTCTCTCTACCCTGACCCGCTCAGCCATGCAATGCTGGACGGGAAAACCTCGTGTCATGTTGAACTGGACAGACTACCTCTCTAAAGTCGCCCCAGTCGGTGAGTGTGTAAATTGCTACATACAGTGGTTGATGTGCTTATATTAAGGGAGTTCATGCTAAACCGTTTGTTGCCTGCGTTAGCCCCTATGACATTATAAAACCAACGGACTTCAGTCTGTAACATACAAGGCATACTCCGTTTGTGTGATAAGACTCCACTATCTGTTTTTCTCCCCTCCCCTGCTACTCTGCTCTGTACCTAAAAGCGTTTTTTAGATATCACTGTTACAGATGACCACAGGAGGTTTTGATGAATATGACCTAACGATGTGATTTGATTTTGTCAAAAAGAAGTAACACAGATGTGACTCTTAAATGACCATCTTACTATCTCTCCCTCACTTAATCAGGTTACTGACATATGTAATGCAATACTTTGTTTCTAGAATACTGCCGTTTGCCATGATTGACCTACAGGTTTTAAAAAGGCTATTTATTTTCAGCCATGGCAACAGCACTTGACATTGGACTGTCCAACTGGAGCTTCCTCTTTATCACCATCAGCTTGTAAGTGTGTGTGTTCACTATGCATACATGCGTGACTTGTTCTATGTCTTGCTTGACCATCACTTGTGAATGGGACATAGCCTAACAATTTGTTTTTGTATGTTCCCTCCAGGTACACAATGACCAAGTCTTCGGCAGTGCTGTTCATCCTCTTCTTCTCATTAGTTTTTAAACTAGAGGAGCCAGTAAGTCACTTTCACTTGATAGGGCAAGTGTTCATGATTGTCTTTGGTCAATGTTTTTCCAGTAAAGTTAACAAGGTGTTGCATGACAGAAAATTGCATTCATAATTCTACAACAAGGGCTCTCATGTGTTCTCAGTCACAGCTGTATCATTGCATTCAGGAGTTCAGGATGGGAACCTGGGTATTTGAGTTGTTTTAAGAAGCAGAATGGCTTGGCTAGATGTGCTTTGCAGGACATGACAATGTTTGACTCAAGTAGTTCTTTCAATCATTTAGGCAAGGCCATAAACATGAATTGTCAAAATTGAGAGCAGAGTGAAATTGGGAGGAAAGGTATTCTAGCACTCAACGTCACTTCCTCGAATGGACATGCAGCAGTAGGATATTACAGTATACTGGTATATTCTCTCCTCTGACTTTCCCACTCCCTATCTGATGAAGCATAAAACGTGCCTTAAAAATGTTATGAATAAAAAATCAGCCAGGGGCTACACCCATGTTTCTTTACCTCCACTTTATGTGGAAAAAAATTGATCTCCATTACATTTCTGACGGTCAAGTCATGAATGATAACTCATACAAATGTACCGGTGAAAAATCCATCAAGTGTCTTCACACTAAACAATTGAGTTTGATACTAAACATTAGGGAGTGGTGCAGTTGTGGTTTCGACTTACATGTAATATGCTATTATAGTTGGCTCTGTTAGGTAAAATACAATCATGTGATCTTGCAGAGATGGAACAAACATAAAAACAATGCCCCTCTAAGAATTCTATGGATGAATTGGGAATTATTCGATTTAGAGCCGGCAAGGAAGGCTAATAATGTGTCTGATTTATCCTCCACTTGTAATTGTGCTCATGCAGGTTCTAAGTGCACATGGTGAGGCCATTCCAAGATTAGCCATTAAAGGCTTTCTTACCACACCTCTCCCCCATTAAACTGCGTATGATACTTGGATCCACCATTACTGCACCATTACTATTCATTATATATATATATATATATATATATATATATATATATATATATATATATATATATATATATATATATATATATATATATATATATTTGTGTGTGTGTCTATTCACTTTGTGAAATCACTTTCTGAAACACTAACCTGCTTATTTCTCCAGAACCCATATCTGATAGTGGTGGTCCTTCTGATAGCAAGCGGGTTGTTCATGTTCACATTTGAGTCAACCCAGTTCAACCTGGAGGGCTTTATCATGGTGCTGCTGGCCTCATTCATTGGCGGGATCCGATGGACTCTCACGCAGGTCCTGATGCAGAAAGCAGAGCTAGGTTTGTCACTGTCATCATGTTGTCGTTAGGTCCTGATGCAGAAAAGCAGAGCTAGGTTTGTCACTGACCATCATCGTGTTGTTGTTAGGTCCTGATGCAGAATGCAGAGCTAGGATTGTCACTGTCATCGTGTTGTTGTTAGGTCCTGATGCAGAAAGCAGAGCTAGGATTGTCACTGTCATCGTGTTGTTGTTAGGTCCTGATGCAGAAAGCAGAGCTAGGATTGTCACTGTCATCGTGTTGTTGTTAGGTCCTGATGCAGAAAGCAGAGCTAGGATTGTCACTGTCATCGTGTTGTTGTTAGGTCCTGATGCAGAAAGCAGAGCTAGGTTTGTCACTGACCATCATCGTGTTGTTGTATGGTCCTGATGAAGAAAGCAGAGCTAGGATTGTCACTGACCGTCATCGTGTTGTTGTTAGGTCCTGGACTTGTCCTTTGTTTCCTGGACCAGGCACTCAGCCCACTTTGTACTTCATCCATTACCACAGGGCTCCAGAATCCAGTAGACACCATGTACCACCTCCAGCCAGTCATGTTCATGGGCCTCTTTCCACTCTTCCTCTTTAATGAAGGTGAGGTTTTTACTAAGCTCTGTAACCTGGTTGAAATAGTTTCTAACATTGACCGTTATTCCTGTCGGTGTGTCAGTACTGATCCATTTCTTGGCCTGTGTGTCAGTACTGATCCACTTCTCCATCTGTGTCGGCAGGGTTAAGCCTGAGTACCTCAGAGAAGCTGTTCCGTGTGCATGAGCTTTCCTCCCTGCTCTACTCTCTTGTCACCCTCAGTATTGGGGGATCACTAGCCTTTGGCCTGGGCTTCTCAGAGTTCCTACTAGTCTCAAAGACCTCCAGCCTCACTCTGTCAATAGCAGGGATCTTTAAGGTTAGGAAGATAACACAATCAGACAATCTCCATATACCTTCTGATGCTTTTACAGGAATTGCTTCCATTTACATGCACTATCACCTCCTCTGTCTCATAAACACTTCCTGTTTCAGCTCCCCTACGCCCTTCTCTTAAAATGTGTTTTCCGTCTCCCCATAACGTTGCCTCCTTTTTCCCTTTAGGAGGTTTGCACTCTCCTGCTGGCCACATACCTGTTGGGAGACAGGATGAGTGAACTTAAATGGATGGGTTTTGCTGTCTGTGTTTGTGGCATCTCCCTGCATGTGGGTTTGAAGACCTACTATTCCAAAAGCAGGTGTTCATTGTGTATGTGGTTTCCTTCACTGTAAAAATATTTGTTGACTATCTTTATCTATTCCTGGTGTAGCCTGGATATAAGTTACGTAGGTAATGCTTGTTAATGTCACAGACTCTGCTGAATGCATTACTGAAGCTAGCAGAAAGGTATTTCGGCATGTACAGAATTGTGTGCTCTTTTCTCCTCCAGGTAGAGTACACACATTCAGGCACCTGCCCTTTAAAAACAGCCCAGACCTGGAACTACCACTGTTACATCTGAACCTAGAGGAGAATGAGTCTTCTGAGGACAATGATGGAAATTAGGATATTCTACTCTGAATCAACTCTGATGGAAATTAGGATATTCTACTCTGAATCAACTCTGACAACTGAGTGTTCACGCTCCGGAGAGGCCGCATCCAAAACCCATTGCTGACCATTACCAGCAGTAAAACGGACAGAAAACCCCAACTGTACCAAATGTATTTACTGTTGCATTTTTAGGGTCCGTTAGTGATGTGAAAATGAAATCTTGTCCTTATGATATATGAATTTACCAAACCTCAATGTGCCTTGATAATGACGAAAATGTTTTATAGAAATAGGGGACCATTTACAGCAGGGCTATTTAACTTCTGTCCTGAAGGGATGGAACACTACTGGTTTCTGTTTCTACCTGGTAGTAAATAGCACTCACCTGGTGTCCCAGGTCTGCATTAGTGCCTGATTATGGAAAAGTTGAAAACCAGAAGTGTTTTGGCCCTCCAGGACATGAGTTGAATAGTCCAGAAAAAATAAATATATCCACTTAAAAAATGGATATGGATATTTGAGCTAAATTCCAACCGTATTCATTAATAAGGGTCACCAAATTTAACAAATCACACAATTTTAAATATCGTTACCTTTATTAATGTAACTTTGAAACAATTTATGTAATAACCAGAACAAGTTAGTACACCCATGTTTTACCATCACATAAATTTTGCAAAATTAAAATCAGGTGCACCAAAACAGGGGCAAATGGTCCAACCTTCCATAAAGATTAGAAACGTGGAATTTAGCTCAATTATCCTTGTGTCCAAATTAAAAAGAACTTTCCATGCAATGTTCTTTTTCACAGGACTGTATGCTTTTTTTTACCATTCCATTTTTATTTACAGCAACAACCTGGGGATGTTCTTTTTACTGTCAAATTAAAATAATTATGAATATATAACTATTTAATTTATTTTGAAGGAATTCCACCGCAAATTCTGCTGATAAAATCTTGCATCAGATTGAATTGTGTAAGTGCAGTGCTTTTATTTTGAGCTCCGACTCATGAAACATAAATGTAACTTCTAAACCTGTGATTAAATGAGCACCACTCCACCAGGTTAACTTAGACAGGCCTTGTCAGTGTGTGAGTACCGTATGTGGCAAAGCTAACAATAGGGAAGGATGGAACCAGAAATCAGCCCGTGAGGGGGCTCCCGGATGGTGCAGCATGCCTCGCAGTATAGTTGCCTGTTTGCGACCAGAGTTACAATTGTGGTTACAGCATTCCAACAGTGCCCAGGGGTCCAACAGAGGGCATTGCAAATTGTCTTAGAATCGTCTGGGGTTGGTGGAGTGGATGTCGGACAGGGCTTGTCTTTGTTTGCTGAAATTCATACATTTTTGTCCTTTTGTGAAATACAACCAACAACAATTTCCTTGTTTCTCTGTGCTTCACAGACATGGGCCTTTTAACAATGTCATTCTTCTTGCGTGGCATCCTCTGTTGTCCCATCTGGCGTTCTCCTCCGATTGGTTATGAGAAAGAGAAGAGGGTGCAAGGATTATGTAAATGATGCCCATGTCTTTAAGCAACAGACAAACAAGCAAACAGTTTCTGGTATTTTCCAAATACAAAAGTAGATGGTTTTAGCCCATCTTACCCCGCCCATTCTAAGTGTATAGTAGATGCTCACATGGTAAGGCTATTCTAAGATCAGCCCTTAAAGGATTTCTTTCGGCACAATTTTCCACATTGAGCTCCTCCAAGGTGCCATCATTCCTGTAACACCTGCCTAACTGATATCCTGATTAAAACTTTCCACCTGGGGCAGTGTCCCAGGATCCAACTGAGTCAGTATTCCTGACTACTTGAAGTCCCTACAGGTTTGCAATATTCTAACAAAGATTATTATAGCCTGACTCAAGATCATGGGAATGTCGTAACAATGACGTTGTACCTTTGTAACCAAAATAGACCATCAATGATAACACTTTAATTAATGTGTTGCAAACACAGCCACACCCCAGAAATCAGCTCCGCACTACACACTTGCATCCTCTTGGGACCCCGTCAGGGGAACAGATCAGGGAAGAGACCAAAAGTAGTCGGATCAATGTGGGACCTGAAAAGCCTGGAAGACGGAAATGGAGGAAGATGGCCTAGTGATGAAGGGTGCCGGAGCAGCCGTCAAAGCTACGACCACCTGCACCCATTCCTCCCAAACCCCCACCACGAGGTTGCCCCAGAGTTGTCACTGTCTCCCCCAAAACGGTTAAGTTTTCCTTTCCCTCACCTCCTCCCCTCACACTTCTGTTGCAGTTAATAAAACACCCTCCTGGGCCCTAAACACACCCTGTGTGTCTGTTCCCTATGTGTTTCCTATGTGTCTGTTCCCTGTGTGTCTGTTCCCTATGTGTCTGTTCCCTGTTTGTCTGTTCCCTATGTGTCTGTTTCCTATGTGTCTGTTCCCTGTGTGTCTGTTCCCTGTGTGTCTGTTGCCTATGTGTCTGTTTACTATGTGTCTGTTACCTGTGTGTCTCCTGTGTGTCTGTTCCCTGTGTGTCTGTTCCCTATGTTTCTGTTCCCTATGTGTCTGTTTCCTATGTGTCTGTTCCCTGTGTGTCTGTTCTCTATGTGTCTGTTCCCTGTGTGTCTGTTCCCTTTGTGTCTGTACCCTATGTGTCTGTTCCCTGTGTGTCTGTTCCCTATGTGTCTGTTCCTTATGTGTCTGTTCCCTGTGTCTCATTACAATACTTTGTTAACATTCAGTTTTGCATTTGCAATTTACTGCTGTAATTGGTGGTTTGGGTTTTGGTCCAGAAAATGTTTACAGTAGACTAGGCCATCTAAGAAGGTGCAGCTCTTTCTGCACAGTTCTTATTTTTGCAGGAAACATTATTTATTAAGGAAATGTAAATTACACAGGGTACCACATAAAGCTGTTATTCAATGTGCAAATGCTTGGTTTGTATAATGCACTTCAACATGTGGCAAAAGAGGCCTGTAGATCCCTCGATGTTAACCTGGGGTACTTATCGATTTCTATGAGCATATTTCGGTCAGCTCTTGGGCTGAATTCTAGAACAAGGTGTTTCGAATCCAAAATGGGGATATGAGACCATATACCTAGGGTGACCCCAGACGTGACCAGTCTTCCCGGTTTGCCCGGGATTGTCCCGATTTCAAGATGGGTGTCCCGGGTCCCGGCAAAAAACAATTCTCATCAACGATCAAAGCGCCTCCCTTTCACCAACCACAAGCACGCTTGATGACCTGCGTGCATAAGCGCATACATGTGAGCGTGCATTAACGTACGGTTACACAAGGGTCCGGGTTTTGGGGTTTAAAAATGTGGTCACCCTACATTTACCTCTGTGTATTATGTTAGAGAACTATTTACTATTCATTTTTGCCAATTTACGTCTAATATCAATAAAGCCTCTTAAACGTGTGCGGTTGCCAATATATCAGTCTGAATATACAATATATACTGACAATACACCAGGCTGAATGCTATATCCTGCATTCCGAGATGCTTGTACGTACAAACATCTTTTAGCCGTGATATACTGCACTTATACCACACCCGCTCCTACCTTATGAATTATTCTTATGTGCTAAGTAAGGACAGGATCTGACCAGACATGTTATGTCAAATGTTAAAGTTAGCGTTGCTGTACTCTTTTGGGAATGTTACTTTTCTGAACGCCGTGCACCACGCCCATGTTCGAGTGTAGGAGGGCCTGTGGAGATATCATATTTCACCCCTAAAAGATAGCGCTTGATGTGGGAGCAAAGCAGTGCGGTGTGTTGACATCCCTACCTTTGTAATGCATTTCAGCTCGCTCTGACGGAATACTGGACGTAACGTGCGAAAACAGGTAGGTTGAACGGCTCTTTAACCGTTACATTGTTTCTACATTGTTGATACATAGTAAAGGGGTTGTATGTCCAATAATTACGGCAATATAGTGTTCAGGAGATATATCATTCCACCTCTTAACTTTCAAAGGCTTATCAAGGTGTTTTGATCAGTCTACCTGTCTCATGCAAGTCAGAGAGATGAAACCAATTGCAAAAGATTTTCCAGCTACAACGCTGTCACTGTATCAAGCAGCCTAATGTTAACTAGATGTTGATGTATATAGTTTCCATTAGGCTGATTAATACAGTTATTTCGTTCCATTGGGTTATTTAATATAGTTGCAGCTAGGTGGGTCATAGAGAGCATGCTTTGAATTTGCACCTGGTTTTGTTTCTCTCACTCTCATGAGACAGACAGATTGAAACACCTTGGTAAACATTTGAAAGTCAACAGTGAAGAGCTTGACTGATAATGTATAGCCATGAGGATATGCCTTGTTATAGGTACCAACTCCTTTTGCTGCTATATAGTTACAGACTATAATAAGTACCTGAAATAGGCAAGTACAGTGGATATAAAAAGTCTACACACCCCTGTTAAAATGCCAGGTTCTTGTGATGTAAAAGAAAGAGACAACGATAAATCATGTCAGAACTTTTTCCGCCTTTAATCTGACCTATAACGTGAACAATTCAATTGAAAAACAAACTGAAATCTTTGAGGGGTAAAAATAAAAAATAAAAAACTCACAATAACCTGGTTGCATAAGTGTGCACACCCTTAAACTAATACTTTGTTAAAGCACCTTTTGATTTTATTACAGCACTCAGTCTTTTTGGATAGGAGTCTATTAGCATGGCACGTCTTGGCGTGGTAATATTTGCCCACTCTTCTTTGCAAAAGCGCTCCAAATCTGTCAGATTGCGAGGACATCTCCTGTGCACAGCCCTCTTCAGATCACCCCACAGATGTTCAATTGGATTCAGGTCTGGGCTCTGGCTGGGCCATTCCAAAACGTTAATCTTCTTCTGGTGAAGCCATGCTTTTGTGGATTTGGATGTGTGCTTTGGGTCG
>JACXGI010004629.1:20691-39825 GCA_016801175.1 Esox masquinongy | reverse complement strand
CGCCTGAAGGTTTTGTGGCAAAATTGCCTGGTATTTGGAACTGTTCATAATTCCCTCCACCCTGACTAAGGTCCCGGTTCCAGCTGAAGAAAAACAGCCCCAAAGCATGATGCTGCCACCACCATGCTTCACTGTGGGTATGGTGTTCTTTGGGTGATGTGCAGTGTTGTTTTTGCGCCAAACATACTTTTTGGAATTATGGCCAAAAAGTTCAACCTTGGTTTCATCAGACCATAACACATTTTCCCACATGCTTTTGGGAGACTTAATGTTTGTTTTTGCAAACTTCAGCCAGGCTTGGATGTTTTCTTTGTAAGAAAAGGCTTCTGTCTTGCCACCCTACCCCATAGCCCATTCATATGAAGAATAGGGGAGATTGTTGTCACGTGTAGCACACAGCCAGTACTTGCCAGAAATTCCTGCAGTTCCTTTAATGTTGCTGTAGGCCTCTTGGAAGCCTCCCTGACCAGTTTTCTTCTCGTCTTTTCATCAATTTTGGAGGGACGTCCAGTTTTTGGTAATGTCTCTGTTGTGTCATATTTTCTCCACTTGATGATGACTGTCTTCACTGTGTTCCATGGTATATCTAATGCTTTGGAAATTCTTTTGTACCCTTCTCCTGACTGATATCTTTCAACAATGAGATCCCTCTGATGCTTTGGAAGCTCTCTGTGGACCATGGCTTTTGTTCTGAGATGCAACTAAGAAAATGTCAGGAAAATCCTACTAAAACAGCTGAATTTTATTTGTGATTAATCAGAGTCACTTTAAATGATGGCAGGTGTGTAAGGACTTCTATTTAACATGAGTTTGAATGTGATTGGTTAATTCGGAACACAGCCACATCCCCAGTTATAAGAGGGTGTGCACACTTATGCAACCAGGTTATTGTAAGGTTTTTATTTTTCACTTTTCTGCTTGAAGATTTCAGTTTGTTTTTCAATTGAATAGTTCACATTATAGGTCACATTAAAAGTGGAAAAGGTTCTGACATGATTTATCTTTGTCTCATTCTTTTACATCACAAAAACCTGGCATTTTAACAGGGGTGTCTAGACTTTTTATATCCACTTTATGTACTGAATGAATGAACAAAACAGAAGCTGTCAAAAAAAAGAAAGTAAATGCATTTGGATTTGTAGTTAACATGCTTGCCAGAAAAACCTGTGTCCTGGACCTTCATATCTCACAACACTGATGTCAGATATGGAATGATACTGCCTTAAAGTCATTGTAGCTGTAGATTTGTGAAAGGACATTGTTGTCTGAAATTTGCAGCCCAGGGACACACTAATGTCTCAATGTTGTCGTAAGGAGGACGTTTGACTTGGAACCAGAGGGCTGGATATGGGGCTCAGGGCCTGGGAATAGAGTCACCCCAAGCTGTTTTGTAACAGTACATTACAACACTGTATTTCCAGATCAAAGAGGGTCTAACATTTATAAAGGCCCGCTAGCCTGGTCAAATCTTGTCAGACAAATCACATTATTCACTTGCCTGATGAGGGCAGTGAATCTTCTGCACATGGTTGTGTTTCAGTTCCAATCACAGGAATATATCCATTCAAACTCATTTAAGATTACATACGGAAAAGTACTGCTTGTTTTTAAAATATTTGTTTTCCATTCAATAATACCTTACATAGCTAAATCATATCACGGCGCTTATAAATCTAGCCTATAAATAACCTGAATACAGGATACTATACCAAACCAACCTACAGTATATAGGCGCTGGATCACCACCATACTTGTATAAACTATGCCATGTCCTGAGCTGTAGTTAGAAGAAAAGTTAACATTTGCCCCTGCAGTTATTTGCTCTATTTTACATGTAGAGGAGAAACATTTTTGTTGCATAACTGCAGGCCTGCTATTTTCTGTCTAGTCTGACAGGCTAATAGAATGGAAGAAATCTACTTAGTGAACCATTGATTGAGCTGCCCATACCCCGGTATGGCTGCAGACACAGGTTTACAACCATCAGGCAATCAGATATATGTCAAGGCCTTCACGGCCCAGGGCTTCAAGGATCAGTGTGCAGGTCACAGATGGGAAAAGGGTTGTAATTATGTCGTCTGCCATTGTCTTCCCCAGTGAAGGGGAAATAATACCACTACTAAGTATTCAGGATTCTGAAGTTGTCAGAAAGTCTTGTTGAACACGGTTGTTGGTGTGCACTGATCACATACAGGTGTCCTGGGTTTAGTGTTTGATCATGTTATCAGCCTCACACTGATGCATGGTTTGGTGGCCCAGTGCTTTGTTCCTCCCTGTCTCCTATCTCAGACATCTGTAGTGTTATGGGTCTCAAAGTGGTGTTTGTCTGTCTGTGTAATTTGGCCATTAAATTGAAGGGCTAACCAAATGGCAGGCAGGCAGCATTTAAGCATCTGTACTGGCCTGGGCGTCATGATGTGCCTTTCGGCGTTCCCACGGGAAAGGGGAAACGCATTGTCTTGTCCATCTGCTTCAATGGGGTTATTAGAAATTCATTTTGAATTGGCCTAATTACAATATTTTTTGTTGATACCTTATCTGTTCACCCCCAGGTTATGGTCAGTACTCACAGATGCTGGCAATAATGAAATAATGATCATTCATGCTGTTAGCTAATAACTTGGTTCATTGGTTGGCTTTTTCAAGGTCTCCGGGTTCTAGTCACCATGCTTTTTAACTGTCTGCGGGCTGCCTTTCCTGCACTGATGGTGCCTTACCTGGTCCCGCTCCTCCTCCTACTGTCTACCTCTGGAATCCACAGCCAAGGTACCATGTATTTCATTACTACTACAACATGGATCAGGACAGGTTCCGTGGGACTGTATATTACTCAATGGATATTCTGTTGCCAAAGACAGATGTTTCATCATTTTGTTGGTTTCCCTCCTTCGTAGTGGGTTGACTCATGTCACGGTGGAAAAAAGTTAAACAAAAAGTTAAAAAAAAGTTAAACACACACACACACACACACATACTGTATACTGATCGCACTCACTGGGCAGCAGTGCGATCAGTCAGATGTCTTCGTGCAGTGACGGCTTATGCTTGCTGGGTGCCCAGGAGCACATGAGTCGTTGTTGTTATTCATGGAAGGATGGGGCATTGACCACAGTCTCCAGATCCCCTCTGATCCACTGCCAGCACAGGAAGCAGGGACAGTGTGATACTACTCAAACGTTTCCATGTGAACAAAGACCCTTGCTCCTTTACCCCTGTCTTAGCCCCAATCTCCCGGAATGATGACACTGCCTAAAGTCTGCCAGCAACACTGAGTCCAGTGATTCATGTCTGCACTCTTCTACAGGGTCTTCCGCTTCGCCCTGTACCCCTTCCATAAGGTGCCTTCAAACTAACCTTCAACCCCAGGCCCTAAACTGATTTCCTGTCCCTCTTGCTATTCCAGTGTAGAACACAAGGCCTGCTTTGAGCAGACAGGGACAGCTGGAGAGGAGAAAGGAGGATAGAGAGAATTACATGAAAGAAGAGGATTGTTAGGAAGCCCCCATTGGAAATTATGGAGATGAGCAGAAAACAAGAGACAGATTTGATCATAAGGCTCCTTTTTCAAATCTGGAGGCCTGAAAAAGTGGATTTTGGGGGGCTCTTTCTTTGATCTTAGAATAGCACCACCACTACAACACCCCCATCCCGCAAACACCTACAGTACAACCCATTGCCAAGTTCACTGCTATACTCTAACCAAACCACACATTCAGGGATACACTGACCTGTGTCAAGTCATCACTGCATAGACTTTCTTGTCAAGTTTTGACTGCAGAGTTTGGGTGCTTTTCCAGTCCAATTCAACTCAATTAGGAAAGTACGCTGAAATTCAAATTATTTTCACTGCTTTTCAATGGGGTGCGTTTTGTAATTTTGTGTGCTTTACCTTTTCAAATATAGTTGAAATTGAACCTTTTTTGTCGATGTAATTTTGATTTATTTTATTTTGGGTCTGTGTATCTGTGTTTTGGTTACACTACAGGACGTCTGAAGCTGACAGTGCTTTCTGAGGATCGGCTACAGATGAAATGGAAGGAAGCTGATGGGCCTGTCCAGGGATACAAGGTCCGCGTGAAGCCCATCTCAGGTGAGACTGCAGTACTTTAGGGTATCCAACAAATCTGGTTTGAGAAGTTAGCAAGATTTTTTAGTACATTTCAGTCATTTAGCAGAGGCTCTCATCCAGAGCAACTTTCAGGAGAGGTTAGGTTATCTTTCAAAAGAGATTAGGTTAACTTTCTGGAGAGGTTAGGTTAACGTTCAGGAGAGGTTATCTTTCAGAAGAGATTAGGTTAACTTTCAGGAGAGGTTAGGTTAACTTTCAGGAGAGGTTAGGTTAACCTTCAGGAGAGGTTAGGTTAACCTTCAGGAGAGGTTAGGTTAACATTCAGGAGAGGTTAGGTTAACATTCAGGAGAGGTTAGATTAACTTTCAGGAGAGGTTAGGTTATCTTTCAGAAGAGGTTAGGTTAACTTTCAGGAGGGTTAGGTTAACTTTCAGGAGAGGTAAGTTTAACTTTCTTGATAGAACGTCAGATTTTTTTAAAAAACAGAATCCATAATGATGGAGCAACCCATCTGATATTCCAGTAAAGCTACTGAAATCAACAGTGTTTATTTGACGAACGTTATTCCGCTTGCATGACACATCTCACTGACCATGTATTTTGATCTGAGCCAGTCTGCTCACAGGCCCATTAACACCTCATGAGCCTCACCGCAGTGCAGGGGATGCAGATGTCTCCAGTACTAAAGCGGGACGAGCCTCACACAAATATAAATACACAAAGCAGTCATTACCCATGTTCTCTAAATAAATAAAACATTAAATAAATAACTAAATAAAACATTATATTCACACAAGCACACACACACAAAACAATAATATCCAACACAATAATAAAAAAGAAATACATACAGCAATAAAAGGGTCATCTAAATTCTTATAGAAAATCACTAAAGGGATCAATTCCTTATGTAAAATTTGTATTTCTTTAAATTGATCTAATCTTGATTTTTAGCTTCCTTACAAAAGCATCAAAATGTTTTTGATATCTTATCTTCTCATCAAGCCAAATACCAAGATCCTTATAAGAGGGTACTTGTTATATCTGTGTTCTGTTTATTTACAGTATTTCCAATGTCATTAAGAGAACAATAGTGGATCCAAAACCTTAACATGGAAAACCACTTTATGTATTTGCCATAGCCTGAGTTCTGCCATTTAGGTTGTTTTGAAACCATAAGCAGGTGTTGTTTCCCAAACCTGAAGAGGTGACCATGGAGAGATTAACTGTGTAAGACCTTAGACAGGTCTACAAGGCAACACAATTCAGCTTGTCATAAAAGAATTGACAACCAGTGAATTTGCATTAGGTGCTGTTTTTTGGCTTAAACCCTGATTGACGACCATTTAAAATACATATAGAGGTCTTTTAGTGCTGGAGTATGAATGTAGAATTTATCCAAAGTACAATGCCGCAACTATACGTAAGTGCCTCAAGAATTATCAAGAAATAACTTGAATTAACTTTCAATTTCCCAATGAACTGTCTGTACACCACAGTGGAACAGCCATGATGTCCCTCCCACTGAACTCCATGACCTCTAAAGAGAATCTTAACACGTATGAGTTGGCAGCGGGGTAACCAACACTGCATTTGATTATAAATGGTCTTAACAAAGTGGCTCACTTTTGAGCCAGATTTCTATGGCAACGTATCGTCAAGTGCTTCTTGAGTATAATTGTTATTATTATTTTTAAATAGCCTACTTCTCATGAGTGGTACTGAACTACATACAATAGAATAGGACTGACTTCAAAGCAGCAGCATTTTCCTAGGTCCCTCATATTAAATCATGCTGGTGGTGTATTTCAATACAGTATTTCATATACAGCTCCGGAAAAAATGAAGAGACCACTGCATCTTTTTCTTTCCTTTCCAAAATAGTTGAAAAGGAAGGTTTTGAGTGAGGAACAGAAGGGTTAATATTAAGAGACCACTGCAAATTGAACGTTTCTGTTCCTCACTCAAAACCTACTTTTTCGACTTTTTTGGAAAGGAAAGAAAAAGGTGCAGTGGTCTCTTCATTTTGTCCGGAGCTGTACGTTCAGGGAGTATGCAGACCCCTTCACATTTTTATATTATAGCTTTATTCTAAAATGTATTACTATGTAAAATGTATTACATCATTACTATTATTTTTATTACTTTTTTTGCAAATGTATTAAATGAATAAAAAAAAGAAAAATCTGTATTCAGACACTTTTTTATAACACTGGAAATTGAGCTCAGGTGCTTCCTGTGTCAATTGATTATCCTTGAGTTTTTACAAATTGATTGGAGTCCACCTGGGATAAATTCAATTGATTAGACATGATTTGGAAAGTCACGCAGGTGTCTCTATAAAATTCCACGGTCTGACAGCGCATGTCAGAGCAAAAACCAGAGCGAAATCATGAGGTTGAAGGAATTGTCCGTAGAGCTCCAAGACCATTATTGTGCCATTTACAATTCAGTACAAATTACAACATGGTGCGGACTTGCGCTGGCAGTTCCGTACTGTCTCAATAAAGAGATTTGCGTTCAACTATCCACTTGCGACATGCACCCACAATTACAAGGTAATGAAAGACAGACCAGCACTATCCACTTAAACGGATATGTAACGGTAACTGACGCTGGCTGGCTTCTTAACAGCATGAGTAGACCAATCTTGCTTCAGGAGATATGTCTTCTAGGTTGAACCCTCTGCAAAGTGTTCTAACAAGCTAGCAGCTACTGGGACCCTGTGGGGACAAACTGAAGACATCTATATGGTTCTCACTCAAATAGTGTAAAACTCTTCTCTCACCTAGTTATATCATGACTAGGTGTAAAAGAATTCCAGAGGATATTTTTTTCATTGTCTGCCTAGAGGTGAAGTGATGCTAGGAATGTTCCCTCTGACTTCCACATTGTTTCTCACTGTCATATTCTGTCTAATCTCCCATTCTCTTAGTCCTTGCTGAGTCTAGACAGGCCTGTGACGGTGTGACTCAGAAACAGTACGCGGTAAAATAAACATGACAAATGCCTGCCTACTCTGCAGCTCTCAGGAGAGAGGAAGATGAGGAGATAGGGAAGAGGGAATAGGGGGAATAGAGAAAGATAAGGAGGAGACCACTATAAAAGAAGCACAGGAAGAGTAATTTGTGATTTCATAGAGATGGGAGCTGTTGAAACGATGAAGGGGTGGGCTAGAAGAATAAATGCATATAATTTACTCTGGCTTAGTTGATGCTGTAAATAAAGCCTTTAAATAACAGTTGATATTTTTAATGTTTTGTCGATGTAATCTTTAACACACTTGGCTGTGAGCTGATAGCTCAGGGAGATATACTGTAGCTTAACCAACCACCTTCCTGGTCATGACTGTCAGATTCTTTACTATTGAACAAAAGGATAACAGCTGTCTGTCTTCCCAATCCAATTGTCGTCTTAATATGAAAGCTGTAATTGATTTTTGTCTATTATTTTTGCTTGCAATCCCTCTCTGGCATTGTTGGGGTAACACGATGCCATTGGTCTGTCTGTCGGTTGTTCGCTCACTTCTGTGGTGATCTGATGAGGTGATGTCTCTGTCTTCCAGAGGTGCCGCAGCCTGAGCTGATGCTGACGACCACACGCGGCCGGGCTACAGTGGTAGGTCTGGACTCCAGCCAGGAGTACACCCTCCAGGTCCTAGTGCTCAACGGAACCCTGGAAAAGCTCATTGCCAAGAGACGCTTCACCAGTAAGACACAGGAGTGGGAGACTAGGACGGAGAGGATGAAGAACTGGGGGAAATCACTGGATGCTGTAGATTAAAAAAGGAAAGGGGAGATGGACTAAAGGGAGGAGGTGGACAAATGTGTACCACGTACAAACATACAAATGTCAGCCACTAGTGAAGCCCTGATTGATGGATGAAGTTGTGGATGTCCATGTTCTGTATCTGGGCCCAGTACGAAGGTTGTCAGATATAGTTTGACAAGCCAATGATAAAATGGAGACATAAAAAAACAATACTGATGAGGCAGTATCGATGGGTTCATGTCACTCTAGGGATGTAGATAAATCACTGTTGGTATCCCAAACTATCTTATGGAATTTTGGGATGGAGCTCATGGATGTGAAGGCAGTAGGGACAGAGAGTTGGATGGGATAGGAGGTTAGATGAACATCTGCATGTCCAGTATGGGAGAACTGGAGCAAGATGGACAGAATATTTTACAGAAAGATAATGACCACTGCACTGTGAGGTACAAAGAGAAGGAAAACAGTGAGGGAGTGGTGTGCAGATACACAATTCCTCAGTCTTTATCTCTGTATGTCGGCACACAGGCCCCCATGTCTAGTCCTTAGGCTTATGTAACAGATCTGATAGGACAACACTCCTGTTCTAACATAGATCACCTATGGCTTCCATGTGATTTATTGGAATCCTCAAAGCATTTAGGAATTTTGAGAATTCCCTTGACAACGTGAATGTGCCTTGGTGGGCTTTACCAAACACATGTTTTACTGGCTAGTAAACCACTGATCACAAAGCAACTGTCACATATGCTGTCAAGTGAATAATCATGCCTGTAGGTTATGAAAAAAAGCCTTTCTAGAACTATTTCCATACTTTTGGACATTAATACACACAGAAACACGTACAAACATACATAATAAATACATAAGTAACACACATATCTATCAGCCTTTCTTCCACAAGGCACCGTGTGTAATTGATACCTTTTAACAAGATTACACATGGTGATTGCTGCAAGAGGGAGACTATATACTAACTGTTATGGGAACAGAGCGCCCTTCCAGGTTGTATAACTCCCACATTGTCCTTTCAATTTAAATAATTAATCTCAATAACACATCACACTCTACAGTGCTGCCATCTAGTATTAAAATGACTTTGACCACACTACAAAGTAATTGGTCTGCTAGTCTCAGAGTAATTGACAGACGTTTTACATGTGATAATGCTGGATGTTTCTTGTTGTTGCCAACCTTTTAGGGATAGTGGGTTACTGTGTCGAGGGAAGCGTGTTGGGACAAGTCAGTCCAGTGTTGACTGGAACATATCTGGCTGTCATTCAACAATGATCCTCATCTGGGAGCTCCTTCCTGGCCTCTCTTCTCAAACCCCCCGTCCCACTTATTATTTCCATTGAAATGTCACGCTCAATTTGCTGTCACACTTTCCATTTTCTTAAGGCTTTATTTGCCCTTTTCATTGAAAATGTTCAACATTAAAGTCTTATCCTGAGCGTCTTATGAGGGCAATTAGGGTTAAGTGCTTTGCTCAAGGGCATGACAACAGATTTATGTTTTTATTACCTTGTCAGCTTTTGAACCAACGACCTTTCCATTACTGCCCTACCACTGAACACTAGCTAGGCTATCTGCCACTGTCATGGCTTGGGGTGCTGGCATTTTATTGTTGTGTATAACCCAGTGTAGAATGTAAGATGATTAAGGTTCATTTACTGATCCACTGCTCTTCAACAATCTACCTTTCCCTAATTCCTCCTCACACTCCTTTTCCTCTCTTTATTCTCAAACCACATCTGTCATTCCTCTTCCATCGTCTGTTCCTCCTTCCTGTGTCTGTCCACTGCGTTGTCATCTCCTCCATGTCTCCCCTCTATGTCCCACCAGTTGAGGGCCTGCGAGAGGAGGAGCTGGTCCGTAGTGGCAGTCGTGAGCAGCGGAAGAAGGCCCTGCCAGGGGGGTCGGGGTCAGGGGAACTGGATGACCTCATAGAGACCCTGGTAGATGTTCCCACTGCGGTCTACAGAGAGCCTACAACCACCACCACAGGTATGGGGCCCTCTAACCCTCAGGGCCTTTAGGTCTAAGGGAATGAGTACATTACAGAGCTATTCAGAGTATCCTTACTCTGGCCAATAAGCACTTACTGTAAGTGAATGTTATAAGTAATGATCAAAAGTTGTGCAAGTGATGGGCTTTAACAGGATTCTGTGAATGATGGTTATTTCACTAGGTGTTTGTTGCGGTAATTACATACAGGGTTGCTTTTGGCAAAAGGATGCATGTAATATCTGATGGGTTCAGGATAGATCATTGCTTTTGTTGCGGGTGGCAACGGCGCACACATCATCATCTCACATCCTCCCTATAGTTGATCTAAAGGTGCGCTCCCGTCTTCCGCCACTGGCTCTGTCATTATGTGCGTGGTTGACGGCGAGGTTGGGGGCAGGAGACTGGAGAGGCGCCAGAGTTCTCCCACTTGGTTTGTAATGAGAGCCCTGCCGCAGCGCCACAGCTGTAATCGGGCCTTGGAGAGGGACTGGGGAGAAACAGTGATAAAGGAGGGCCAGTCAGGGCTTCACTAGTGACCAGTACCTCATTAGAACTGAAGACTCTATGATGTCACTGTCTTCTTCCTGAATGTGTATGTTGTCATACAGGCGCTGGTCATCAGAGACACTTTTTCTTTACCATTGCCAACTGTCAAATTGGGTTTCTGTAGAGCCACCAACTACTCCAGACACAACTACCCCAGTGATTGATATGCTGACCGAGAAGGCTTCCAGAGAAAAGAGGAAGAGGAAGAAGGATCGCTCTAAGGTGGATGATAAGGAAGAGCAGGGGACAACTCAGGGAGAGGATCCGGCGTCTGACAGGGAGAAACTAAGGAAGACAGTCCCCAGCTATCCTGTCACAGGTACAGTGACTCTCCCTTACCACAGTAAACACATTGGAAAGACAGTTGCATCAGTACTTTTCCAAAGCACTTTTATTGTCCCCCACCAACAAAATTGGAAGGGGGGCGATTTAACAGGTTCCGTCTGTTTGTCTTTTGAGATTGAATAGTTAGTAGGCTGCTATGAAGAATTATTTTTAACTTATCAAATGTGTTGTTTTGATACTGATTGAGATCAATGATTAGTCTAGTACCATGGGTTAAACAGCAAGAGTGGAGGACAAGATGTTTACTAATGCCTAGTGTCTGTTATATTTTCCCATTTACTAAGTGAAGTGGCCGATTCAAAGGCCATTGCGAACATACTCTGGCACTCGGGGATGAAGTCCTAGAGGAGAAGTCGAAAGGTTACTTGGTAGTAAGAGCAATGCTGGATAGAAAATGTTATAGTGAGTGTCTGTTTCAGATGTGATGACAACGTATCCCGAGGAGGGGCGACAGAGTGGACAGGAAAATGATGGGTTCCCCTGTACGCCCCTGGGGATGAAATGTACCTCTCTTCTTTAATCCTCTGCAACACACATAGACCCACACACGCTTGTACTACTTCTACACACCTACTGATACAACTTGTGGGGCAGTACTGGGTCAGTCACTGAGAGGTTGCCGGGTCAAATACCAGCGGGCCCTGTGGATCTGCCTTTGAGTAAGGCCCTTTGTGGTAATAGTCCCTCCTTCGTCTGTATGAATCCGGTTTTTGAAGAAAAACGTTGATTTGATTGTGGTGTCTTTAATCCAGAGGTATCCACTCGAATGGCCTTTGAGTGTGACATCACAGCAGCTGCAGACGTGGTCTTGTTGGTGGACGGCTCATGGAGCATCGGGCGTACCAACTTCAGACGTGTCAGGGACTTCCTGGAGGGTCTGGTTGTGCCTTTCCAAATCGGCCCTGACCGGGTACAGATAGGTGAGACCCTGCACACAGTCATTGGGCTGATCTGGCTTTTGGTTTCAGAAGGGATCACATTTATGTGATCTCATAATTAATACAACAAGATACCACATAAATAATGGCTCCGCTGGCAGGAGTCTTTTGATGTTAAAGAGTCTGTACTTTTCCTTTCATCTTAATCCTGGTGGTTTTGGCCAGGATATTGTTGCCACAGCTGCATATAGTTGGAATAGACCCCGTCACTTAGCTTTTGACTGTACAGGACACCAGAAACTGTTATGTTGGATGATATTAATGATTGCTTTTCCATTTCCCAGCCCTGTCTCAGTACAGTGGAGACCCTCGCACTGAGTGGCAGCTCAACAACTTCACGACCAGAGAGCAGCTGCTGGAGGCGGTCAGGAACTTCCGGTACAAGGGAGGCAACACCTTCACCGGCCAGGCTCTGCTGCACGTCCTGGAGGAGAACCTGAGAGAGGAGTCGGGAGCGAGGCCTGACACCCCTCGTTTTCTGGTCCTGCTGACGGATGGGAAGTCGCAGGACGATGCCATTGCTGCAGCCAACCGGCTGAAGAGCACAGGCGTGGAAATCATCGCTGTAGGTGAGATCTTAGTCCGGGCTGTTTAGTTTCCATGATGGAGAGCACAGCATTTCATGTGGTTCGTTACTGCGTGTTATTTAGGCTTGGCTTTGTTGCTTCAGTTGCGTGGGTGTTTCTGAACATTAATGTGCGCGTGTGTGTGTAAAGTGAAATGTCCCTGACCGTTTCTCAGGTGTGAAGAATGCAGACGAAGCAGAACTGCGGCAGGTGGCGTCTGAGCCCCTGGATCTCAACGTCTACAATGTGAATGACTTTCCTCTGCTCAGTAAACTGCTGGGCCGGCTGGTGCAGATTCTTTGTAGGAAGATCGAGGAACGCAACATCGTTAGGAGTGAGTTCAGCACTTCTGTAGATATGCCTAAACCTGACATAAGTCTGTAGATATGCCTAAACCTACATAAGTCTGCTTGTAGCAAAGTCAATTTGAAATGTCAAGAAATGCCATATCGACCCAGTGAGAAAATACCAATACCAAAGCTCCCTGATTTCCCTGCAGGAAAAGAGCGGCCGACTGAGGACCCTGTGCTGTCCTACCCAAGCCCCACAGACATGGAGTTCTCTGAGCTGGGCCCCAGGGAGGTGCGGCTGGGCTGGACCAGACCTGGCCGACCGGTCCTGCAGTACAGAGTGGTGTTCCACAGCGCTGAGGGACCGAGCCCACAGGAGGTCAGGCAGGCGTCCATTTACATTGGGGTTGTTACAGTTTCTAGGACCTCTGGAAATGTAGTCAGTACAACACGGAGGTTGTGTCAACATGTCACTGTTTGGGGTTTTGGCTGTGTGTGATTGTCCCTTCGCTCGGTTTGTTCAGGTGGTTGTGAACGGGACTGTCACCAGTGTGTTGCTGGGGGGACTCACCTCTCAGACCCTCTACCACATATCAGTCTTCCCCGTCTACGAGGACAACGTTGGCTTGGCCCTCAGAGGGACTGTCACCACATGTAAGGCAGAGCCTGTCTGAACATCCCTAAAATAATATTTTGTACCAAACCATAGAAATAACTGGTCCATTCTACCCAATGTCTCTCTTCCCTCCTGGGTCATCAGTGCCCCTGGCCATGCCTGTGGGTCTGGAGGTGACCCCCTCGTCACCCAGCAGTCTGAGGGTGCGTTGGGGGCCCGCAGCGGGGGCCACTCAGTACATGGCCCTGTACTCTGCCCTCAGTAACGGAGAGCCTGATGATGCCAAGGAGGTGAGATCAAGAGGGGTGTGTCTGTTGATGGTCCCTCTGTGTCTGTTGATATTGTGTCTATGTGTGTCTGCTGAGGTTGTGTCTGTTAATGGTCAGTCTGTATGTGTCTGGAAATGGTGTGTCTGTTGATGCTCCCTTTGTGTCTGTTGATATTATGTCTGTGTGTGTCTGCTGAGGTTGTGTCTGTTAATGGTCTGTCTGTATGTGTCTGTTAATGGTGTGTCTGTTGATGGTCCCTCTGTGTCTGTTGATATTGTGTCTGTGTGTGTCTGCTAAAGTTGTGTCTGTTAATGGTCCGTATGTATGTGTCTGTTAATGTTGTGTCTGTTGATGGTCCCTCTGTGTCTGTTGATATTGTGTCTGTGTGTGTCTGCTGAGGTTGTGTCTGTTAATGGTCTGTCTGTATGTTTCTGTTAATGGTGTGTCTGTTGATGGTCTCTCTGTGTCTGTTGATATTGTGTCTATGTGTTTGTGCTGAGGTTGTGTCTGTTGATGGTCTGTCTGTATGTGTCTGTTAATGGTGTGTCTGTATGTGTCTGTTAATGGTGTGTTTGTTGTTGGTCTTTGTGTCTGTTGATATTGTGTCTGTGTGTCTGATGAAGTTGTGTCTTTTAATGGTCTGTATGTACATGTCTGTTAATGGTGTGTCTGTTGATGTGTCTGTATGTGTCGGTTGATGTTGTGTGGGTGTGTTGATGGTCTGTGTCTGTCGATGGTGTGTCTGTTGATGTGTCTGTTGATGTGTCTGTCTATGTCTTTTGATGTTGTGTGTGTGTATGTTAATGGTGCGTATGATTTTCCACGTCTCAGGTGAAGTTTGGGGCAGACCAGACTGATGTGGTGCTGTCTGGTTTACTGCCAGAGACAGATTACTCCGTCACCCTGTACGCGCTGTATGACGAAGACCCCAGTGACCCTGTAACCGCCGTCGCCACCACACGTGAGGGAGTCTTCACAGTTCATTATGAACCAAAAGGTAATCAGCTGCTGTCGAGCTAAGAAGGGTTGAACCGCTCTGTCTCCGTCCTCCACTCTCCATAGACCCCCTGCCCCCCCCAGTGAGTATTCGGTTTCCCATGGTGAGCCACAGCATGATCAGGGTCAACTGGGTTCCTGGAGGGGTCGGCGTTCCCCGTCACAGAATCACCTGCAGCACCAACCATGGCAGCGATGTCAAAAAGGTAGTCACCATTTAACGGAGCAGTCTGTGTGTTTTGGCCCCTGATTGTGAAAGTGGCCAGTTTGTGTCTATTTGTGACCCAGGTCATTAAAACCTCTAGCTTTTAAACGTAGCTAACTGAGATAAGACAGTGCATCATATTACACATCCAACCCAAACGGGAGGTTTCAAAATGTTTTTGTTATTAGCACATTCCCAGAATGCCTCTGTCACTAATGTGGACTATAAGAGACTCATTACTCAATGATTCATTGAAGAGGTTGCCTTGATTGGCTGATTTTCTATGTCCCTTTGTTTGTGTGTGTGTGTGATGTGGCGCAGGTGGAGGTGACAGGTGTGAACTCAGTGCTGCTTCAGAACCTATCCTCCCTGTCCAGATACTTGGTGTCAGTACAGTCACAGTACGAGCAGGGCCTGTCCTCCCCACTTACAGCCAACGTCACCACGTGTAAGACCATGAAACAGAACAAGACACACACACACACGTTCTACATCCATACATGACTTGGGTATGTGACACAGGTTTTAGTTAACCACCCCTCTCTCTTATCAGTGAAGGTACCCGCCCCCTCTGATCTCAGAGTTACCAACTTCTCAGGAAATGACATCACAGTTCAGTGGGAGTCAGCAGCAGATGATGTTGTGTCTTACCTAATCAAATGGATCTCACTCAGCGGAGGGGACCTGAGACAGGTATAGTATGTGATGAACATTCTCCATGCCCGCTTTGACTGCACTGTATCACAGATGGCGTGTTCGTTTAGTGAAGTATGTTGTTCTTGTTGAATTCCTGATTAATGAGGTCAATCCTATTGTTTGTTGATGTTGTCTGTGTTTCAGTTGAGGGTGGATGGAGACAGCGAGGGGGCCATACTGGAGGAGGTGCAGGACGATAAGGAGTATCAGATCTCACTGTCTGCCCTTTACGCGGACGGAGCCCAGAGTGAGGCAGTGGCAATACGATACAGCACTTGTGAGGACGACATACACACATTGTCAATATATTGTACTGTATAGGGATGTACAGCAGGAAGAGCCTAACTTCATTCAGGGAGTGGGTAGCCCGGCATAGCCTTAACACCTGTAGCCCAAATATGAGATTTCTACATAGAACAGTATCTGATTCAAGTCTAGTCACAGATATTACACAGAAATCTTGAAGAAAAGCCAGAGTTGCCTGTCACCTGGGTAACATTGTGTTATTAGAAACGTGTTAGACTGATGTCTTACACACAGTGTCCCAACTTTTTTGGAAAGAGGTTGTATAGTTACATACATATATAAAACGCAAAGGTTTCCATGTAAGGTTGTTTTCTATATATAAACTAAAGGAACCTCTATGCAGATACAACCACTATGCAGATAAATGCCCCCCCCCATGAATTTAGGGCCTCCCCACCTCCTAAATCCTAATTTAACCCCTGGGTATCACGTCGTACCACAGTGTCAGGTGGCGGCCCGTCCAGCATGTCCATCTCAGAGGAGACTGCAGTGAGTTTGTTGGTGAGCTGGGTTGCTCCCAACGCCCACGTACTGCAGTATCACGTCTCCTACACAGCCCTGACAAGAGGGGAGACGCAGGAGAACACTGTGAGGAACAAGCACCACACACACACACACACACACACACACGATATACACTCAAACGCACACGGACAGTCAGCCCGTGACAGTGTGGTTATACCCCCTCAGGTGTTGGTTTCCGGCAACGAGAGACGGGTTGTGCTGCGGTCCCTGTTACCGGACACACGCTACAGCATCCTGGTCACTGCTGAGTACCGCAACCGCGAGGGAGGGAGCGCCTCGGCCCAGGGCAAGACCAGTGAGTCTGACCGAACAGTAGTCGCTCAGATGTCCTTGACTGTCGGTCACCTTGTCGGGCCAGGACGGTGAATCGCAAGCCGTCCTCAGCGCCCTCTGTGTGTCTGTCTCTCCAGCCAGTCTGAGGGTGAGCAGTGTGAGTGTGATGAGGTCTGATCACTCCAGCATCTGTGTGTCTTGGAGGCCCGTTCCAGCCGTGAGCGGATACCGCATTGCCATCCAGTCTTTCAGAGGTAACGATCCTTCTCGTCTTGAAAGGGCTCAGGGTAGTGAGTCGGGGATTCGGAGGTAACGCGCACGGTGTTTGTGTGTGTTGTGTGTTTTTCCCTCCACGTCCCTGTTTGGGTGTACAGACGGAGAGACGCAGCAGGAGATAGTGGACCCGTCTAGTAGCAGCTACTGTTTCACTGAGCTTCAGCCGGAGACTGTGTACCGTATCAGTGTGCACTCCCGCCTCGAGACAGTAGAGGGAGCCGCCGTCTCCATTCTCCACCCCACAGGTCAGTAGGGTCATCATGATACCAGATGGAAGCGGGTCAGTGAGATGGAGTACAATCAAACAAATGCATTTCATGAAGCCCTTTTTACATCTACGATCATCTTGATATCGCCTCACTCCCGAAGAGTGGTTAGATGCAGTGTGAAACACATATGAAGTAACTTCACGCGCTAATTGATCTGGAAGTGTATATGATTAACGACCGTTTGGATGTTTACCCGAACAGCCTCTGCCCCGGCCAGAATCCCCATTTATCCCAGATTGAACCCTATTCGCAATGAAGGTAATGTTTTCTATTCCAGTTGTCTGTCCAGAACAGAACTCTCTTGACAGATATGTAACACGGCAATGCTATACCGGGGTTAAACACTGCCCTCTTGTGTTCCAGTATGCCCTGTGGTCACCATCAGACACAGTATTGTAAAAGGTATGGAAAAAAATGTTTGTAAAATAAAGCGATTTTGTCATGTACTCCGATGTGTGTGACAGTCTGCGCGTGTTTCTGCGCCAGGGTTTGATATGATGGAGGCTTTCGGTCTGACCCAGAAGGCTCACTCCTCTGTGGAGGGGGTGTCTACTGAACCCTTTGTCTTCAATACTCTACCCACCTATACCGTGTATAGAGACGTCCAGCTCACTCAAAGCACAGGGTGAGAGGTTCGCACACTGGCAAATACACACCAACATACACACACACACACAGTTTTACTTTCCTGTCTTAGACTGGTCCTTCCATGCACAGGTTCATCCACCCGGCAGGCTTTTCTTCAGAGCACACCATCAGTATGGCGTTCCGTCTGCTGCAGGACACCCCCAAGGAGCCCTTTGCACTCTGGCAACTCACTGACAATGACTTCCAGCCCAAGATGGGTGTGGTGCTAGACCGTGAGTCCCAGCGGGGGAGGGGGTATTGACGGATCTCTAGTTTATCCTGTGATGTGTTCGCTGTTGTGGGTTCTCACTAAATGCCCTGTTGATTGGGAACTATGTTGTCTCTCATCTCTCGAATTTCCCTCTCAGCTGGAAGCAGACTGCTGCAATACTTCAGTCTGGACTACAGAGGGGAAGTTCAAGAGCTCACTTTCAACCAGCCACAAGTCCACAGGCTGTTCTACGGCAGTTTCCACAAGGTGACAGAGAGATAGAGACAGTTCAATATCAAGACAATGATGAGTTTTAGGTTGTGATCAGACTTTTTGACCACATGTTGTCTATGGTTGTGATGTGCAGCATGAGTGAGTCTTGTCCTATGATTGGCAGATCCACCTGTCCATCAACCAGGTAAGCGTATCGCTCTCGGTGGACTGCCAGCGTGTGGGCGAGAGGCCTGCCCGCCCCTTGGGCACTCTGCCCACGGATGGCTTTGAAATGCTGGGCAAACTGACGAAGACCCGTGGACCACAGAGCGGCTCTGCCCCGGTGAGTTGGAACAAGCCTGTTACTGTTAGCCACACATCAACATATTGTTGTGGAACTCAGAGATTAAACCAGCCTGTTTTCAACCCCCCCCCAGTTCCAGCTGCAGTCTTTTGAGATCGTGTGCAACACCACCTGGGCCTTAGAGGACACCTGCTGTGATCTTCCTGGCCTGGTTAGTGACTATAGTAACTCTATTAAAGTGACTGTCTAAAATCAATATACACAGATGCCCGGGGACACGTGGAGTTGTATGAATTAATTCCTACAAATCCCCTCCCCTAGCACTAGATGTGAGTTTATCTAGTGATATGCCCTGAACTATCTGTGCCTTGATTGTGTGATCCTGTCTCAGAGAGATGAGGAGGGCTGCCCCGCCCCTGCCGATGCGTGCACCTGTACCTCCGACGTACCTGGAGCCCCTGGCGTCACCGGACCACCTGTGAGTCCCAGTGTTCTGTATGATTAAAGCAACATACATTGACCACATGACTAAACCCACATGTTGTGCAACGATTTACTGATTGATGCTAAGATAATTATACAACCATTGTAATAATCTTTAACCCTGTTTTTTTAGGGAAAACCGGGTCCTCGTGGAGAAAAGGGTGAAAAAGGGGAGGAAGGACAAAAGGTCAGAGGTCATATAACTTGTGTACTGTACAGAAGCGTTTGGAGTTTAGTATACATAATTAAAAAAAAATCTTACTATGTATATATATATATATATATATATATATATATATATATATATATATATATATATATATATATATA
>JACXGI010004629.1:0-20591 GCA_016801175.1 Esox masquinongy | reverse complement strand
TATACAGTATCTATCTATCTATCTATCTATATTATATATATATATAAAATATAGATAGATAGATACTGTTAAAATGCAACTATAGGATTGTAAGTTTGCAAACAAAAATGTAACAACAAAAAGGTTGGGTTTGAACATTTTGTTTTGCAAACTCACAGTCTTAACGCAGTTTTTTGCATGTTGGTAGGCTGTTTTTTATAGTGTATAATAGCAATTTTTACACATACAGTACTGTATCTTCATGTTTGTATATTTCAACCTCTGTTCACCACTACTGTTCTTCTTAGGGTGAGATGGGCCCTTCAGGAAAAATAGGTTCAGAAGGCACGCTGGGGCCCTTGGGAAGTCGTGGCCCTCGGGGATTGACAGTTCAGGGCAAAGCGGTGGGTCAAACTTTAGATGTATTTTAACAACAGGACTCTCTGACGTCAGCCATGGATGCATAAATAAGGAGCAATTCTGTCCTCTATTTTTTCATGATAACTGACAGACAGAATGGAAACACTGGGACATATGAGGGGAGAAAGTGTTACCTCTGGACCAGATTAGTATTGTTACTCATTCGTAACATTTAAATAGTATAGTTATTCATTCTGAACTGTAACATTTAAGTAGTGTCGTTATTCATTCAGAACCGTAACATTTACATAGTACAGTTATTCATTCTGAACCGTAACATTTAAATAGTGTAGTTATTCATTCTGAACCGTAACATTTAAATAGTATAGTTATTCATTTTTATAATGTTTGTGATCTTTTTATAATCCCTATTATTAGCAAAAATGCAAACATTCACTGAATTAAAAGCAAGCCAGAGGCAATTTACAGGTTGGAGATTAAGTGTTTGTTTTAAAGGTAGACTCAGTGAAATCACATACATGCAGTATGGAGTACAGAGTACAGAGCATGTTGGGTCAATTTCTACGACAGCGGACAGCATTGAACCACAGTGCTCAACATTGTCTCTGTCCTGGTCCAGTATGACACGTTCTGTGTGATTATGTGAGAGGGAAGACGTGCACCTCACTGTCTCATCATCAGCGGCAGTGCTCATAACTAATATCCTTTCACTGAGTCTACGTTTAAGGAGAATGCTGTTTATTTCCAATAAAGACACAAACATTCTATTAAACAAGACATTAATATAATTATAATCCAACTTTAATCCAAAGGTATTGTGAAATACATTCATAAGCAACATAACAAGACAGCTTTTTGTGTTAAACTGCCCTCATGCGGTAGTTTGCAAACCCAGAACAGGATCTAAAGTATATAGAGCATCCTTTTTGCTACATCCTTTACTACATAGCTTTTTGAAAACATCTATCGATTTCCTTTTCAATAGGAAATATATGCATTTTGTGTATTCTGCATTTAGTGTGTCTTGCATGTAAGTATATTTGGATCTGTGTTGTGTTGTTATCGTTTACAACATATTATTGGTTATGTACCACCTATGACCTTATGACCTCATCTTGTTTTTACAGGGACCTCCAGGGGCTAGGGGAGAGAAGGGGGAGGTGGGAAAGCCAGGAGGCCAAGTGAGTCTGAGCTATAAAAAGAACAGGATTGCCGCTGACTTTAACAGGATTGCCGCTGACTTTCTCCCATCATTTAAATCACTGCACTATAATTTGATTTAAGGCATTCTTCTTTTCTTCCCCTTCCCTTCTTTTTCCACCATAATATCTTTTACGTCCTCTCCTATTCCGTCCTCATTTCTGTAGGGTTCACCAGGTCCTCCTGGTCTCAAGGGGAACGAAGGATCCCCTGGACCTAAGGTGAGCTCATTCTCAACTTTTATTCAAATATATCCATGGTTCAACAGACTCAACAGCTCAAGACTTTAAGGGTTTGCATTGTTAGTGTATCTGTATCAGTCAGAAGCCAGTTCTGAATCTGACCTTGGTTCCCTAGTTTTTTTTCCTGGTTTTCAGGGCATCAGAGGTTCTGAGGGGAACATGGGAGCACCAGGGATTACTGGACCAAGAGTAAGAATCGGATGATTATGAAAGCAAATATATACTTTGTCATTTGTCATTGTTTCCTAGTGAATGTCCTCTGTTTGTTCCTCTGCCCATAATCCATCCATCTGTGTTTTCAGGGTTTCCAGGGTATGCCAGGACACCCAGGGGTTGTTGGAGAGAGGGGACCTTTAGGGGGTGTGGGCCCTACAGTAAGTACCCAGGAACAAACACAACTTTCTGAGTTGACATCCAATATATGGTTGACCACAATAACCATTCCACCACACATTTTCAGTTATCGCAATGTTAACTGGTTAAGTAATGACAGCTTCACTGTATTTGTAGTGAGAGTGGATGTTAACTGGTAAATTGTAGATTACGTTTTGATTCACAGGGTCTTCCTGGGAATAAGGGTGAACGGGGGGAGAAGGTAGGTTTCTAATGTTGGAGTATTTTTTTCTATGCAAGAAAACATGTTTGTGCTCTCTTGACCCATTAACTGACAGCCATGTTGTTTAAGGGAGAGCCTCAGTCCATGGCAATGATCTTTCAGCTGGTCACTCAGGCTTGTGAGCAGTTAGTGCACAGTAAGTACTGCCATGTTGTACATGTATTCATAACAGCTGATGTTTAGGTTTATGCATACAGGTTAAGGTTAGGGTATGGTGAAGGTTAGATTTAGGGTTAGGGGACAGGGAACATAGATATCCGGTCTCCACAAAAATGGAAAAAGAAGTGTGTGTGCATGTGTGCATGAGTGTGTGTGGATTTAGATCAGCTTTTACTGACAAGGTGCTTTTCAGACGAGGTGCTGAAGCTGGACTCGTTCCTGACTGAGATGAGCCGTAAGCCTGTGCCCATTGAGGAGCCAGTGGGTCCCCCAGGAGAGCCTGGTATACCAGGGGGAAAGGGCCCACCAGGACAGAGGGGGCACCAGGGAAGACTTGGGACCAGGGGGGACCCAGGGAAGCCTGGGTATCCAGGAGAGATGGGTGAGGCCTTGGGTTTTACCCCTTCAATTACTCTTTGCCCTAATGATATTGGTGGTGGTGGTGGTGAAAGGAATATGGTGACAAGACAGGTGATAAGATTGTCTCTCAGTAGCGGTTGCTTCTTTCCTCCAGGACGTAGAGGACCCCCTGGAGAGAAAGGCAGCTTAGGGTCCAATGTCCAGGGACCACAGGGAATCAAAGGATTTGCAGGTATGCAAAGTATTGTCTATCCACCAGCGGAAAAAGTCATGAATATTGTCGTTCATTTGTAATTTCTCCTGTTCCCACTGATTTGGCTGTTGGTTGATTGTATTTGTGCAGGTCTTCCAGGAGAGGCCAAGATGGGCAGTCCCGGTCCTAGAGGAGAAGATGGCAAGACGGGACTTCCAGGCATTGCAGGGACAGTGGGGCAGCCGGGAGAGGTCGGTCCCCCTGGTGTCTGTGATAGCACTGGCTGTCATGGAGGTGCTCAACCACAAGCAGGTACCCCAGTCATACTCAGGACAAAATGAATATTTCCATAACTAATATGTTCCCATCAACGTTTTGGCCTTCCTGCAATTTGAACGTTTACACTGCATCTCATTTTCAGAGGACCCATATTTTGGATACATGCCTTGAGCACACTGGAATCTGGATTTTCTTATGACATTGTGGTCCAGTTCTTATTATCTCCTTCATTTTAAGTGCTGTGTTGAGTGTGAAAAAGCACTCATGTCATTGGACCTAATGGACAGACTGGAAAAGGAGCTGACCAGACACCACAGCGGAGCAGTTGGTGCACAGGACCTAGTCTGTGACTCAGAGACACATGACTCACTAGAAAGAGGAAAAGGAAGTTGAGCTGGTACCTTTTCTTCACTTCTCCCTCTGCTTATGAAAGACAAATGAATTAAATGTTTATTTTTTAAAAAACAAATGAAAAGTGCATTTTTAAGTATTTCTATAGGTCTGTCTGTTAACAAACTTTGTCTAACATTTTGTAAAGGCCTGTATTGTAATGGAAGCAACGTAGTAGATATTTTGGAAGATCATGTTAGTAGTTTGATGTATATTACCACATTCGCACTGATGTTTGAATGAAATGTTTGTATATCTGTTACTTTAGATGTCAATGTTGATGTACTCATGCACTGTAACGTGTACTGTATCACATGTTAAGTATACTATTTTTTGAAGGTACAAGCCTACAAATACAGTTCCTGCAATCTGTAGCTTTTTTTTTAACCTGAACTGCCTCAAGAATATAAAAAGCCAAAGAGTTAATTGTGTTTTAAAAAACTGTATTTTGTTTAAACAAGTATTTACTGTGAGAATGTCTATATTGTTGTAGAGCGTTATGCTGTATATGATCAATTGTATATTTCATCTTTTTTTAATTCTCATTCACTACAGCATATCATGTATTTCATGATGTTTGTTGACTCACAGAAAATCCCAGTTTACAATGTCTTCTTCATTTGGACATTGGCATTTTGTGTTTGTGTGTGGGTATATGTGTAGCATAAGATCAGCTTTCACTGAAACAATAGTATAGATTCTTCTACATCAGAAAGCTAATTGTGAGTAATAAAATTATGTCTACAAAAGTATACGGGTCTGTGCACTTTCTAATACCCAAACACTGGACTAAGTATTGGCTGTCCACCCGCCGCCTATGAACTTCCTGGGCCAAGATTTGGGACTCAACCCAGTTAACCTGGGATAGTGGGTGATCATGGTAAGGTCTCTCTGAAGCACACCATACCATTTACTATTCAGGTCATTTGTTTGCTCTATTTGACGGAGGCATTAGTACAAGTGAGTGGTTTATGATTTTCTTATTATATTACTTTGATTGTCTTGTTCTGTTACTGCATGGAGATTTAAATTTAAACCTAAAATGCTTATTGGCTGAAGCTGTGGTATTTTTAAGCAATAGGGCACAAAATGGTGTGGTATATAGCCAGTATACCTAACCAAGGATACAGGACTTTGCAGTGGTATATTGGCAATACCACAAAGATCACCCTCAAGATTATAAATTTTGTTCTAAACCAGTTACAAATTCAAATAAAACCTGTTGTATATGAGATATTTTAAACCAGCTGGTTTTAATCCTGAGTGTTGATTGGCTGATAGCTGGGTATAAGAGACTTTATACAATGTGAATGACATCACATCACTTTTTACTGCACTTATTGCGTTGGTAACAAGTGTACAAGAGCAATAGAGGATCTCTGGGATTTGTGATATATTATCACTGTAAGTGCTGTATATGCGTCATACCTAATTACAGCTCTTAGCTGTGGTCTGTTGGCCATACACCACACCGCCTCGTGCCTTGTTGCTTACATATACTACAGCTTTTTACCATTCAGCGTTCAGGATTTAAACCAACAGGTTTATAAGAGACTGTATACTACAAGCGTGACAAAAAAATCTTTCTACTTTTCTAATTGCACTACTTTTCTAATGGCAAGTGTATACATTGCCCATTCACCATGGAGAATGGCTGTCTCTTGGCACTGTGATGCGCCCTGAGCCATGGTTTAAGTACAGCCCTTAGGCATGGTATATTGGCCATATACCACATACCCCTTGTTTAGACCACTAGTCAAAAATATGTTATGTAGCCTACACTCTCCATGGGCCTCCTATATAAGAGGATGGATTTCAAGGGAAATTTAATGTGAGAGCCTGTGAGTTGATTTCTGTGTTATTAAGTACATAATACTGGATTTGCTAAAGAGTGTAGGAGAGGACCTTCCAAGACCGTAATGTTCTTGTCAAAACGAGTTAGCTGGGGATCTAGTTCCTGGAATCTCTACATCTGGTTATGTTATGCAAGAGCTCCAACAAGCGGTAGCTATAATAATACGACGTAGGAACCTTTATTCTGAATTATGTGTTTCGGGGTGGCTATTTTACACAGCACCCGCATCCGGCTAAACAACATTCCAACCAACATGGCAAGCCGAAAATTTTCACAGCAAACCCGTGGAGACGGTGATAAGTACTCGGTGTTGTTGCCCACTTACAATGAAAGAGAGAATCTACCGCTTATCGTGTGGCTATTGGTGAAATACTTTGGTGAAAGGTTAGTAGTTTCAATGTATGTCTATGCAGTGAATATAGCTGATCTAGAGTGATAGTGTGTGATTATCAGTGATGAGCTGTCACAAACTATCTGGTTTATCAAGGGATTGCCAATGGCATACTTTTGTTTTGCAATTTTTTGCTGCAATTTTCATGCATGAGCTGACTGATGAATGACAACTTATGACATAACCAATACTTTTTGGCGTAATGAATAGTTTACTCAGCTTACATCTGTATCATTTAGCTTTTAATTTGTTTTGCGGTGATTTGAAACATCTGTTTCCGTATTTACAGTGGGTACAACTACGAGATTATTGTCATTGATGACGGAAGTCCAGATGGAACCCTTGAAGTAGCAAAACAACTGCAGAAGATATATGGCGAGGACAAGATAGTAAGCGATATTAATTGTATTTTTTCATTCACATACATGTTGGTAAAATGAGACAGTCATTCTCTTTTCTGCCTTGTTGTTTTCTAGCTCCTGCGGCCAAGAGAAAAGAAACTAGGGTTAGGTAAGGGTCATTGAAGTAAAGTCAATGCTAATGTGTATTTACACTTCTCAAAAAATTAAGGGAACACCTAAATCACACATCAGGTCTTGATGAATGACATATATCAAAGGTCTGGGGAACGTGAGGGCTGGTCAATGGCATCAATCACTTCGTCATCCAGGAACTGGCTACACACTCTGGCCACATGAGGCTGGGCATTGTCCTGCACCAGGAGGAACCCAGGGCCCACTGCACCAGCGAAAGGTCTAACGATGGGTCTGAGGATTTTATCCCGGTACCTAACAGCAGTTGGCTAGCATGTGGAGGTCTGTGCGACCCTCCAAGGATATGCCTCCCCAGACCAACACTGACCCACCGCCAAACCGGTCATGCTGGATGATGTTGCAGGCAGCATATCATTCACCACAGCGTCTCCAGACTCTTTCACCTCTGTCACATGTGCTCAGTGTGAACCTGCTCTCATCTGTAAAGAGAACAGGGTGCCAATGGCAGACCTGACAATTCTGGTGTTCCCTAGCGAATGCCAATTGAGCTGCATGGTGGGCACAGGTCCCACTAGAGGAAGTCGGGCTCTCATGCCACCCTCATGAAGTCTGTTTTTGACAGCTTGGTCAGAAACATGCACAACCACTAACCTGCTGGTGGTCATTTTTTAGGGCTCTGGCAGTGCTCCTCCTGTTCCTCCTTGCACAAAGGAGCAGATACCGGTCTTGCTGCTTGGTTGATGCCCTTCTACGGCCCTGTCCAACTGTCCTCGTATAACAGCCCATCTCCTGGTATCTCCTCTGTGCTCTTGACACTGCACTGGGAGACAGAGCAAACCTGCTTGCGACGGCACATATGGATGTGCCATCCTGGAGGAGCTGGACTACCTGTACAACCTGAATGGGCTGCAGGTACCGCCTCATGCTACCAGTAGTGACAAGGACACTAGCAATATGCAAAACTAGAGAAGAATCAGTCAGGAAGGATAAGGAAAAAGCAGTTGTCTGTGGCCACCACCTGCAAAACCATTCCCTTTTTGGGGGTTGTCTTGCTGTTGCCTCTCCAGTGCACCTGTTGTCACTTTCATTTGCACCAAAACAGATAGACACTGATTCACAGTCGCTTATACTCCCTAACTGGACAGATTGATATCCCTGAAGTTTTATTGACTCGGTGTTAAACCGTGATGATTACATGTTCCCTTAACTTTTTTGAGCAGTGTAGTATGTCAATGCATATCATGGATCATTGACCATGTCCTATGACTCTTCATACAGGGACTGCCTACATCCATGGCATCAAACATGCCACAGGGAACTTTGTCTTCATAATGGACGCAGACCTCTCACACCATGTAAGTGGATGTCATACTGGAGGGCAATAAAGTGTCAGAGAAGCAGAATGGTATATTGGCTCCAGATCAGTTGGTTTCATATAAAGCCATTCTGCTTGCAGTGCTAAAAACCTTACTTGTTTTAATAATTGTCATTACCAGAAAGTTTTTTTTTCTATAATAAATATATATATTTCTTTTAAAAATAAATATTTTGTCTTTGCCTGCAGCCTAAATTTATTCCAGAATTCATAAAGTAAGTAATCCATTTTCCTTCATCCCAAAAATGTAGAATGTAAAAGTTGCGACATAGAATTTAAAATATGGCATGTCTGCTTACCTGCTTTATTTTTACCATCTGTTGCCAAGTAGCTGATGAGGATATTTGTCTCCAAGGAAACAGAGAGAAGGCAGGTATGACCTGGTGTCAGGCACTCGATATAGAGGAGATGGGGGGGTTTACGGCTGGGATCTGCGCAGGAAACTCATCAGGTGATTAATCTCCTTTAGGCTACATCTTGATTGTTGGCTGGGATTGATCCTGCTTGAGCTTTTTCCAACTCACAAGGAGACCCTAAACACTGAAGAGGCTATAATAAACTGTTGTAAAATTCCTCATCCATCTCTGAGTGTATCCACCCCTTCTCTCTCTTGCAGTCGAGGAGCTAACTATGTCACACAGGTGCTGCTGAGACCTGGGGCATCTGACCTGACTGGCAGCTTCAGGTAAATGACAAAGTGTGTATAAGTATAAAGAACAGTGCATTAACTTCTATCAGTGTGCCTTTAGTAGCTGTCCGATGAAGACCTTGTACATTTATGTATGCCAATGACAATGCCAATTTTTATGAATGGACTCCCCTCAAAAAGTGAACATGGGTGTTTGGAAAATTATTCTCAATCCTTGTAAACTGTAGGGATATTACTGTGCAATATAGATGTTGATTTTTTGTCAAAGTCATTAGTACATATGTATCCATCGGAGTGACATTATCCATTGGATTGTTTAAATTTCTGTGTTGAGAAATTGTCAAAGATCCTTGAATATGAAGATATGCAAAACAAGTCACAGGTCAGAGCCCCAGATAAGGGGTGCCACAGAGCAAGACATCTCACTGGCTCCTTTTTTCTGGTTAGATCAGGGTGGGTGGAGCAAGAGGAAGGGGACTGTCTGATTTTTGCCCTCAACCCAACAAGAAAGAATTTGCTAGTGAGATTTTGCTTTGGGTCAACCCATCTGTGGAGTACTAGTGGCCCCAACTGGAGTTGCTTCATCTGGATCAAAACATAATGGGAGCAGGTCTTTGAGTGGGATGTCTAAGTTCCTGGTCTGTTTCTGAAATCATGTTTTTACATTCAGTTCCTTGTTTTGTAGACTACCATCATGAGACTTGCAGTTTATCTTCCAATCACAGAGTAGATTCAAGTAATATGATCAATCACATGCTCACTAGCACATCACCTGTATCAGTTTTTTCAACCAAGTTCGGTACTCACAGCATTTTACGTAGTGAGGGAAATATACACCAGCTTTTACTCCACCAATGTGTAGCACCCAATCGGTGGATACACAGCTAGCAATTTGTGCCAAACTGCTCACTACACATCAGCTATGAAGTGGAGGGGATTGATAAACAAGTACCAGTCAAGTTTGGGTGTGTTCATACTTTTGACTGGTACTGTATTGCACTCCAAATGTTAGATCATATCATATTTTGAGTCTAAGACCAAGCTGATAAACAACAAACTTTTTCACAGCCTTTTTTACCTAGTGTGCCAATGGTTGGACAACATTATTGCCTGTTAATCTTCTGAAATTCCCAAAACCTTTCTGATGCATTTCAGGCATTTCAAAAACATAGTTCCTTCTGATTCATGTACAAGCAATAATTCTGGCAGATTTGTAACAGACTTATACTAAAACGTTTGTAACAGACTGATACTAAAAAGTAAGCTTTGTCAGATAACTGTTTTACATGGTGGGTCTGTATATTTTGCGTTTTATATTAAAATTAGGTTGTTGGCTGAAAATGTTTGGGAACTCTTGGTCTGTAACCAAACATGAAGTTACTGACAATATTAGTGGGAATCTTGTTAATATGATGAACATTTTCGGTTTCGTAGGTAAGGTTTCCATCGAACAGCAATGTTTTGTGTTAACTGACTGTGTTTTGCGTGGTAATCAGGCTGTATAAGAAGGAGGTGCTGGAGAGTCTGGTGGATCGATGTGTGTCCAAAGGCTACGTCTTTCAGATGGAAATGATTGTTCGTGCTAGACAGTTGAACTACACCATTGGCGAGGTGAGGCATTTAGTCCTTTGTGTGTTTCATGCTTTCTGTAATTTTGCCTTGTTTATTTAATTACAATATTTAAAAAAAATATATATTTTAATTACCATTTTATGTTATGCTGGGTTTTTTTTTTTTTTACCCCAAGTGATTTAATGAATTTGTGTCAGTGCTATCCTGGGAATACGTTGGATATCTGTTTTCATTGAATTTATTCCATTTTGATCACTCTGTTTATCATGTCATAAAGCAGTACGTAACTATGTTTAACTATATATTTTCCCTTCTCCAAATAGGTCCCAATTTCATTTGTGGATCGTGTTTATGGGGAGTCGAAACTGGGAGGAAATGAAATAGTGTCATTCCTGAAAGGACTGCTTACTCTCTTCGCAACAACATGATTGAAGATGCTCTAGGTTTGGACTGAGTATTGCTCATGTAATGTTTTTAGTCTTTCAGTCATGGACTTTGTGGTAATTAGGCTATATATGAGAATGAGTGAAAGGGAAATGGACATTCTTTAGGAATAGTTGATTATTGAAAAAACAAAACACATGCAGTAATGAATTGGAAGAATAAATCTTCATTGCCTCAGATGTATCTCTTCAGATGTTGAAGCTTCAGTCCATGTAAAACAGTCCCAGACTTATTCCTATGTATTATTGTAGATTCATCAATTGCTCTGTTGACCTACTTTTTGTAGGATTTATATTCAAAGAACTGAAAAATAAACAGTTTGTCATTTATTTTAATTGGTTGTGGATTTTTAATGTACTGTATTACTTAGTGAACATTAGTGTCCAGCTTTTTATCCTATTTTGAAATCTATGTAAGTTGTAAAGTATGCATGGAAAACATTGTTACTCATAGTTAAATGAAACGTTTACCAAAATGACAAAATTGGTATCCCATTCACTCATCATGTTCAAATGACTTAAGCTTAACAACGACTTTAGATACGTTTGGATGGTTTGGACATGCCAAAGAAAAGCTATTGAAGCTAATGTTGACATTTTTGCCTGAAATACTAAAGCATATATATGAAAGCAGAGAAAATAAGAAGGGATTGCTGTCATACTCTACTCTCTTGCTGTATCTGCTTGTATGTATGGTTTGTATATTCAATGTTCTGACTCATTGTACATGATGCGCAGTATTTAAACAACATTCAAACTTAACCGACATGGGACCTTCCCTCTCAATCAACTGGAAAGGCCTACAATCTTACTGTGAATGAAACATCTGGTCTACAACTTGGTGTGAATTGGCCATTGTTTTAGCAATACAGACATTTAAAAGACCAGCATACTTGATAGTTGGGTTAACAGTCTCATACCTGTTGATATTTTGTCTCAGACCCTCCTTGATTATGACAAAATCACTGTACTACCGGTAGATTATGTTCAAGCATTTATCCCATATTCTTATTTGTGATGGGCTGTTCACAGAATGTGTGTGTACATGTTTGAGTTGAGAATAGGGTATTCCACACAGTTTCTAAAAGGGAGTAGTCCATAGATTTTACGGGATAAGAAAAAACAATGTCTCATTTGGGCAAACTAACCCTTTTGCATGCTTAACCTGCACAGGGTCAATAGTGAAAGTATTTTCTTTAATTTCCTAGTTATCTTAAATTGTCACTAAATGCAGACAAAGCAGAATGATTAGGCTTTTGCTTATTTCAACAGTGAGAGAATGAAAGGTGTGATGAGTATCAGTGGAAGGTGGCCTTTCATGGGCTCTTGCCAGTAATTGCTGTCATACCTCTTACTATCATCTTACCTACCCCCCAACACCCACGCACACACGCATGCATGAACCAATCTGTCTTGAAGACCTATGCCAAAATGGTCAGAGCATTTTGCTGACCGAGTTCTAAGCTGCCCCAATCGCAGGAAAGTAGTCCCAGTGAGTTATGTGCAATGGGAGAACAGCATAGAACAGCGTCACCTACTGTTCTAAAAGCACTGTGACGTTGGGCAAGTGCAAAGGCAGTATGTAAGTACTGAGGCACTGTATACATCCGACCCTCAGGGCGCCAGATGTAGCTAGTTCTAACGCATGCGTTCATGCTCTACAAGAGGGCGCCTGCTGTTGGTTGAATCTGGTAAATGCAATTTGAGCTTGTTTACCCCGAACCCAAAGGCAGAGAAACAACTGGGCCCTGACAGACCTTGAACAACGACCATGGCCAAAATCTGATGCCAGTATTGAACGTTAAGAGGATAATTGATTACCACACACTAATTGAGTTTTTAAGCTTGAATACCTCAATCAGATTTTTATGTTAATCAAATATGTCACTTCCGCCCTTTCAATTGCGCCATTTTGGATAGGGCAGATTCTAGGCTAGGAGGGGTGTATTGTCTCTATAGGGAAGAGATGGGAATGTATTATTATCAGTAAACAGAGTGAACACATTTTTGGATTACGCGTAATTGTAATATTTAAATGAACTCTGCCATGTATTTTGATACAATGGGGATCTCATATGTTTATCTAGTAAAATGAGTTAGAGCGGCACTTCATCCCCGGCTGCCGAGGATACAGTACTCTCTGTCGAATAATAGTGAGGAGTCGAGCTCCCTCTCTCGGTGTGGTGTGACTGCTTGGAGACGTTGGACGTCAAGACGGTTATTCCCGGCCACTTATTTGGAGGAATAGGAAGGAAAGTGATTGTGCTTAACGACTTGTCACAGTTTCTCTTAATTGAGATCATTCATACCAACGGGAGCACGGTATCTCAAACCAGGTAAACTCTTAATACACTGCTTTCCAGACAACCAAGCTAACTGCCTAGCTGCTAGCTAGGATACCCAGCTAACTAGCGAGTACTACTAGTAGTACTAGCAGTGGGTTAGCTGCGATGATGCGTTGCTGTTGTTCTTTCATAGCAAATGTCTGTGAAAAAATAGACTATCTTGACATGGATGGATAATAGATAATAAATGTAACGTCTTCACGTGGAGTATTATGACCCCATATATCATAAGTTATCGGTAAGCATCATATCGCTTTTGACCAGCTGAACTTGGGTATCGAGTGGCGCTCAGAATCAGCACCGACTAAAGAGCTCGTGCGGGGCTCTTTTCTAGTACAGTATTCCGCTAGCGGCTGCTAGCGCGCTAGCTTACTGTTTTACTTGCGCTTCCCTTTGTGGTGGCTGGCTATACTGCTAGCAAGCTATCAGCTATCAATCTGGTAACAATAATACCAGGTCAGTTGTTGTTTAGGCATATAACCGTAAGGTCTGAAATATGTAGCAGTTAATAGTGCTGTACATATTTATATCCTCTTCATTTGTCAACCAGATAACGTTTAAGCTAGTCATTAACGATGTTCATTATTTACTTCAATTAATGCCATAATTTAGCTAAATTCAAGGGGGAGATATTGATGGCTCGTGAGTAACCTCTCCTTACTAATAGCCACATGTCCCTCTTATAATCAGATGTAATATTTTGGTTGTCTTCTATTATTTAACAGAGAAGTGAACTGAGGCTTTATAATATAGCTGGCAACAACTGGAAGAAAGACTCTTTCAGCAACTTAAGAGCGTGTGTGTCGGTGACAAGGGGTTGTGATCCGCACGTTGCACGTTTGATTTTAAGTATGGAAACACACAAGTGATGTCAGGTGGCTAAGTAGTCTACGCTCTGGTATTCTCCTCACAAATATAACAGCCTAGTGATTCCATGTTGCCAGCAACTTAAGTACGGTGTCAACATTTTAGGATACAATCAGCGTTTGTTTTTGTGGGTTTTGGGGATTTTATTGTGACCACAAGGAAATGTCATCAATGCTGTGGGAGGACATAGCTCACCTATAGGGAGAGGATATGGGGAATGCTCTTGAGTTTGGTCTTAGGTTTATGACTAAACTATAGAGTAGTGCTATCTGCTTTTATGCTATAAACCTTATCCTTGCCTCCTCTTCCACTCCTCTTTCTCTCTTCCGCTTCCCCTCTCCTCAGCTGTAAAGAGAGGCTATTCTCTGCCAGCTACCCACCCAGCCCCCACTCCACTTGCAAAAAAAAAAATTCCACTGCAGACATATTGTAAATGTTGGACTCTGCTGCTGACTCAATAGGAGGCGCCATTCCGTGATTGTAGAAGCTGCAAAAAAGAGGGCAGGCAGAGCAATGGAGGCCTTATATAACGGAGGCAGAGCTGTCCTCTAGCGCCATCTATAAGCAGTGGGAGTAAGCCCAGCCAGTAAAGCAGTCAGTCAGTCAGTCAGGCAGCCAGATGGCAATCAGCTCACCAGCACTACCATCTTCTAGAACATTCAACTAAGCTATGACATCACTGGATGGGGAAGATTGTTTGCCCTCATGCTGCTTGTCACTAAAGCATCTTGTCCTGTCTGACCTTTTGACCTAAGAATCAATTCTAAAGTCTTTTCATCATTTAGCATTGACTAGAATAAAACAAAACAGTCCAGACAGACATGGAGATAGATGGTAGTAGGAATGATACGTGATGCTGCTGAGAAAAAACACTGATGGTTTCATGATGAAAGATGAATGGCGTAGTGTTTTCTTTCGTGGTTATGGAAATATCACCCAGGTTATGGCAATACTAAGATTTTTGTGTTGGGTCTAAGGTTTTTGTGTTGGGTCTGCTGAGCTCTGCTCTTCACAACAATGCTCAGTACATATGTTGACGTGACCTTACCACAACCATTGCTAACACGAACTGTGCACCGCTGGTGTCTTTCCCTTCTCCAGGTGGGCAGCATGTTCCAGCTCCCGGTCAACAACCTGGGCAGCTTGCGGAAAGCCAGGAGAAACGTAAAGCGTGTTCTGGGAGACATCGGCCTGGAATTTTGTAAAGACCACATTGAGGTTAGCACATTTGAGGTTGAACTATTCTGTGATCTGTGGACAAGTGTTATGTTCTGACATACTTAATCAAAAATGGTCTTCTTAAAGCATTAAGAGTTAATAGCTCATTAATAAATAGCTAATGAATAAATCAATCATTGTGTTACTCAGTTTGATAAGTGCAGTCCACAACCCTAATTACATGAACAAAGGCGGTGCTGTGTGAAACATGTTTTAGCATATCACCTTTTATTGGAGTTGAAGTTGAAATGGATGAAGTATTAATTGAGATCATGTTTGTTTCCCTCCCCTTGTAGGACTACAAAGACTATGTCCCTAATGAATTCTACATCAAGCACACCACCTGGGATGACGTGTGTATGTGGGATCCTTCACTGACCAAAGCCCAGGTGAGTTGCTCACTGGAACCCACTGTATGACTGCTGTCTGCTCGTTTCAATCCAAAATATCCAAATTTCGTTTAGCGTCAACAACTGACTTGAGCGCTGTCTCCGTGTCTCACTCTCCTCCTAGGACTACAGGTCGAAGCCTTTCTGCTGCTCCGGCTGCCCCTTCTCCTCCAAGTTCTTCTCAGCGTACAAGAGCCACTTCCGCAATGTCCACAGCGAGGACTTTGAGAGCCGCATCCTGCTCAACTGCCCCTACTGCACCTACAATGGGAACAAGAAGACCCTGGAGACGCACATCAAGCTGTTCCACATGCCCAACAACGTGGTGCGCCAGGGTCCCGGGGGCATGCCGGGGCAGGCGGGGGGGCTGAAGGACGGCACGCAGCTCGGCAGGAGGCCCGGGGAGAGCATCGAGCAGGCCGTGTACTACTGCAAGAAGTGCACGTACAGGGACCCTCTTTACAATGTGGTGCGCAAGCACATCTACAGAGAACACTTTCAGCACGTGGCCGCGCCCTACCTGGTTAAGCCCGGGGATAAGGCCACGCCCAATGGGGCAGCAGGGGGTGCCACCGCAGGGAACACGGACAGCAGTGGCAACACCACTACCCACGTCAGTACTAATGCCAACAGCAACGCCATCCACTGCAAGCGCTGCCTTTTCGTGCCACGCACCTATGAGGCTCTAGTGCAGCATGTTATCGAGGACCACGAGCGCATCGGTTATCAGGTCACTGCCATGATCGGTCACACAAACGTGGTGGTGCCACGGTCCAAGCCCGTCATCATGGTGTCTCCCAAGCCGGGGGAGAAGACAGTCATTGGGGTGGGACCCAAAGGTCAGCTGGTGACCACCACAGTTGGGGGGGTCCGCACCCTCTCCAGCCAGCAGCTCAGCCGGATCGTCATACCGAAGCCAGGCCTGAGCTCAACGGGACTCCTGTCTGGGGTTCACATGAAGCAGGGGGCTTTTGGCTTAAAGAGCGGGACCACTCAGTCCTTCTCTATAGGCGGGCAGCAGGTGAGAATCACTCTGCCTGGCAATGCGCAGGTGTCTGTGCCCCAGCATTCACAGGCTGCCAAACAGAACCTCCCTGGCCTGCGGAGCCCCGTGGTGGTGAGCTCCTCGTCGTCGTCCACGCTGAAGACCACCCAGCTGAACTCCCGGGTCCAGGCGGCTGCCACCACGGTGGCCTCCGTCACGGCCAAGGGGAAGGGGGGCTCGTCGGTCCTGGGCACATCCTACACGCAGAAGTGGAAGATCTGCACCATCTGCAACGAGCTCTTCCCCGAGAATGTATACAGCTCACATTTCGAGAAGGAGCACAAGGCAGAAAAGGTCCCGGCCGTGGCCAACTACATCATGAAGATCCACAACTTCACCAGCAAGTGTCTGTACTGTAACCGCTATCTGCCCAGCGACACGCTCCTCAACCACATGCTCATCCACGGCCTGTCCTGCCCGCACTGCCGCGCCACCTTCAACGATGTGGAGAAGATGGTGGCGCACATGCGGCAGTCCCACCCGGACCAGACGCTGGGGCCGCGCACCGACTCCCCCCTGACCTTTGACCTCACCCTGCAGCAGGGCAACCCCAAGAACGTCCAGCTGATTGTCACCACCTACAACATGAGAGACGCGCCCGAGGAGTCGGTGGCCTTCCACGCCCAGAGTGCCTCGTCTTCCGCGCAGACGGGCAAGAGGACCGTGCCCAGCCAACCTCCGAAGATGCCCTCGGATTCAGAAGACTGCTCACCTGCCAAGAGTGCCCCCCAAGCGGCTGTGCCGTACAAGAAAGACGTGGGCAAGACGCTGTGCCCGCTGTGCTTCTCCATCTTGAAGGGCCCCATCTCCGATGCCCTGGCACACCACTTGAGGGAGAGACACCAGGTCATCCAAACGGTGCACCCGGTGGAGAAGAAACTCACCTACAAATGTATCCACTGCCTGGGTGTGTACACCAGCAACATGACCGCCTCCACCATAACGCTGCACCTGGTGCACTGCCGTGGTGTCGGCAAGACCCAGAACGGACAGGACAGCCGGCCCGCCCCCTCATCCAGGGTCTCCCAGGCCCAGGGCACTGCGCTCAAACGGGCCGGCTTTGACAACGGTGACCCTGGCGACCTGAAGCGGCGTAAGCTGGCACCCGGAGAGCAGGAGGGACCGGCAGCTTTTGTAGAGAACCCGGATGATCCCGTGAACTTGGTCCTTGACCCTAAAGGTCACGAGGACGAGTCGTATGAGGCGCGGAAGGCCTTCCTGACACAGTACTTTAACCGGGAGCCCTACCCGACGCGTAGGGAGGTGGAGAAGCTAGCCGGCAGTCTGTGGTTGTGGAAGTCTGATATCTCTAGTCACTTTACCAACCGCAGGAGGAAATGCACACGGGACTGTGAGACCCAGAAGGCCCAGGTGTTGCTGGGCTTCAACATGCGGGAGGTCAGCCGGCTCAGCCACCAACTGACCTTTGACCCCGAGTGCTTTTCTGCAGACAAAGACGGCGGGGAGACAGTGGAGAGGCGGACGTCTGGAACGTGCACCGGGCGGTCTGAGCAGGCCATCCGCCGCATGGAGGAGAGGGCCGCGGTCAACGGGGCCGCCACACTCCAACCGGGTACGCCAGCCGGGTCTGACAGTGGAGTCAGGGACTCCACCCAGCCCAACGGGGATGCCAGTAGCGACCAAAACAAGACAGCGGGAACCTTAAAACAGAGAGGGCCTCAGTATCCATCAGAACCTATTGCTATTGACTCAGACAGCGATGAGGAACTGGATGAGGAGGAGGAAGAGGATGAGACGGGGAGAGTAGAAGTAAATTCCAGGGGAAGTGACAGGCTGGCTGCAGGGATAGAGGGGGAGGTGGTAGGGACTGGGGCCTTCTCCAGCTCAGACCTAGAGGATATGGAGGATGGGTCAGAGGAAGATGAGGGTCATGTCGAGAATGGATACGGCTCTTCAGCGTTGCCGGAGAGACCGGCTATGGGGAAGGAAGCTGTTGCCAATCTTGGACAATCAGGAAGTGAAAAAACAAGGGCCCAAGTCGGCAAGCAGCAGGTCTGACCACACACACACACACACACACACACACACACATAACACACAGAGACGTTATTGACATTTGATCCATGCCAACAACTCTGCCTCACCAGAACTCTAGAGCTGGAAACAGTCAATGGTGACATGATGGACAGCAAGAGGGTGTAAAAGATTGCCTCTTTTCACTTCAACAAGCCATCTAATGATGTTTAGACAAGTCATGTCAAAAGCCAATTGATGCTGCTCTGCAGTGACAAGTAGCTATGAGTTATGTAAGAATTTGTGAACAAACTTTAAACTTTTCCTCCAGGGGAAAAAGATAACACTGAAGATGCACCAAACGATAAAACATGATCTGCCTTCTATTTACTTTACTAGAAAATTCAGATAAGTACTTATTCTTGTCCATTCGGCCACAAGTTACACTGTGGTAAGTCATTATGAGTTACTAGCTTTTGAGAGAAACTAGATTATCCCAAATTTTTAATGTAGTCATGCAGGAATAGCTAGTGTATATTTGTACAGTCTTTTAGACATGTTTGGGAAGAGACTACCGTAGATGTACTCATTAAAATATTTGCTATACTACTTTCTGTATACAAGCTAGCCTCATATGTTCTACATTGTTTTGCTAGGCAATAGATATCGCTTTGGTGGCTGGTATTTTCTGTATGGTTTTTGTTTATTTTTTTAACAAAACCATAGCATTTTTGCTAAATAATATATCTATATAAATGCAACTTTAAATGAACATAATCAATTGCTTTCTTTTATTTCTTTTTGTTTATGATTGATATTACTTTTTTATTTGGAGTTCAAACTTTGGTTCTATTGAAAGAACAGTTCCACCCACTTGGTCAGAGTAAAGGGGCATTTCAGCTGATCGCTCTTTAGCCCAGTGCTTTGTAGTCTAGATTGTATTTGCTTTGTCTCTTCACGTACCTATCTTTTCCTTACTTTGCCACAGAATGGACGTTTGCTGTCGCCTGTGAAACTGACACAGCATTGCTATTAATATGACTTTTCTGTGTGTATGTTTAATTTGTGGTCTTCAATTTGTGTATATTGGTTTTGTTTTTATTTTTCACTTAAGCATTTATGAACAATAAAGTGCTGTATTGTGCTTCTCACAGTGCTCCTAGTCTGGCCTCTTCCATTTTCTTTGTCTTATTTCATGTGACACACCCCTTAATAGAGACCGTGTACCAGATGTGTCAAAGTGGGACCATTATTTATGGTTTCCAAATGAGCTGGACATAGCCACTGGTGCTACAAATCTTATCAGCTATTGACAGCTTTTTCAGTGCATCCTTAAATGGTCTATCTGGAGTTAATACATATTTTTTGAGCTATTAATTAATAATGTATCCACTGATTATTGAAGACTAGAATGTATATAAATGTCTTGTGAGCTTAGTTTAACTGTTATACCCAATCACAACGCAAAATAACAACTTGATTAACTCCAGTGTTTAATAACTTGCAAGGATTTTGTGTCTAATAGCTTGTCTTGTAATGATCTGTGAATTATTTTTAACAACCTTGGGCAGAGTACATGTATAGGCTGTGAGCTATGCCAATATGTGAGTGACTTTGGAGAATGAAGTCTCTTCAATAATGCACCCACTAGTGAATTTGAGCCAATGGGTGAGATGCTGATGGTTAGATGGTTGATGAAAAATCAACAGTTGGACTCAAGAGAATGCCTGCATTAGCCTAACCCTTTTCTTAGTCTTACCATCTGCTACTATGGATATCAATCTGGTGCCTAATACATGATTACCTTTGATTGTGTTACAGTTGTGATTTATGTGAGTAATTCATTATGTTACAAATGTGGGTGTGCACCGTGGTTATATTCCACACCATAGGCTGACAGTCCCTTGCCTCCTGGTAGGAAGGATATAAAATGGAGGGAAACTGCCCCTTTGCGAGAGAGCACCCTCCCCCTTGCTGGCTTGCTCAGTGTTGCTATGCTGGTATGAGGAGCAGCAGGGAGACAGCGAGGGAGTGGCAGGGGGAGACTGAAGGGAGGCGGGGGAGGCTGAAAGAGAGGCCTAGCAGACTGGGGGACGTGGAGGCCTCATCCGCAGTGATTTGAGCAGCAGGAGAGCTAAGCAGACCGAGGGGGAGGGGAGACGGGGGGGGGGGGGG